>CAWUFW010009501.1:600000-779277 GCA_963921515.1 Calotriton arnoldi
ATAAGAAAACCGAAACAGCGACTAACACTCAAAATGAATGTGGATTGTGGAGTAATAATGAGGCCACTGCCTCGGTAAAAAAACACACACCTGTCAGAACTAGGCATCTGACAGCCAAAGAGAAGAGCAAGACAGGTAATAATGGCATGCGTTGGATGCAGACTCAGAGTGATTGCTGTTTTTTGTGTTGATGACGTTGTGCATGAAGTCGAACTGTACTAGTAATTAATCTACCAACTAAAAGTGGCTCAAGTGACAGTCAATGTTTCCCTTCTTGTTGTTTAATAACCAAATTGTACTCCTACTACTGCAGGCCAATATCCGTTGCATTTTTTAATATGGAATATGGACTTACTCGGTGTCGTACTCGGTACACTACAGACTGAGTTGGAGTTGGACAACACGTACAACACCATGATGATGACCATACTATCTTCGCAGTCAGTCAGTTGGATCGGAGATGATTGATGGAATAACTCAGGGCATTTCCAATCAATTGGCATAAAAGGTAAATAAGTCAACAACCACAGCAGACCTACATGTCTGTGTAGTGGTGGAGTCGAGTAGTCATGACGAGTGTAGTAGTGGAGGTATGACTGACAGCCGTGTGTTGATTTAGTTACTTACTTTGGAAAATGCTATGTTGCTGTATATGTGTCCTCCTGTAACTGTTTCTGGTTAATGCTGTAAACAGACTTGTTGTTTAATAACAAAATTGTACTTCTACTGCAGGGCGATCCATTGGATATTTGAATATGGACTCTGGACTCACTCGGTACACTACAGACTGAGTTGGACACCATGATCATGATGACCACATACTATACTCTTCGCAGTCAGTCAGTACTTAGGATCGGAGATGATTGATGGAATAACTGCGTTTCATGAAGCGGCATAAAAGGTAAACACAAGTCAACAAGAACCACAGCAGACCTACATGTCCGTGTAGTGGTGGAGTCGAGTGTAGTGGTATCTATGACTGACAGCGGTGCATTGATTTAGTCACTTAATTTTGAAAATGCTAGGTTGCTGTATATGTGCTTTGTCTGGCTCTGTCAAAATTTAAGCTAAATGGAGGTATGGTCACAGCCCGGTGCCGTGGGCCTGCTCTGTCCTGTTGTTGTTGTAGCTTAAATAAATGCTGTAAACAGAGTAGACATGATGTATCCATGCCGCCTCAGTCTGAAAGTGTTCTCTTCTCTTGTTGCACTCCACCGTAATTGATGCATTTTTTCTATTCATTGATTTTTCAATATCCCTTTTGTTTTTCCATTTACAGTACTTACAGGCCAGCTTTTACCCTGTGCTATACTTGGAAAAACAACGCACACTTACCTTACCAATGAATCTACATCTGCCAGGCAGGCAGTGGCGTCACCCAAGATTGATGGACAGAGCATCCATGGAAGGGAGGACCAAGAGGAATGCCGAGATGCAACTCCCCATTTTGACCAGGATAACACAGTAACAGTATCAACTTTCATCATCTTTTAAATAATTTGATTCATTTTTTGTCTTCAATCATTACTACCGTGTGTTGTTGTTATTATTAATTAAGTTTGCTCTCTGCTTATAATTAATCCCTACAGCTATTTTTAAATTTTCTTTGCTATCTTTAAAAGTAAGCCCGGTACAACAGACCAGAACACAAACTGTATGTAATCCGGGTCTCTATGAGGGAAGACAGGCAAAGCAAATTGCATAATATTAATATACTGATGCCCTGTACTGTCTAATTGTCTGGTAGTAGTTAGTAAGTACTACTTATCATTAACCATCAAGTTATCATCATCATGCATGCATTTCCTTTTTCACCCTTAACAGATTTATGGATATGGTAGTCTACAAAGATTGTGTTTTGTTGTTTGTCCATGCGTACTGTTTTTCTTTGTCAAACCTTTCCCCAAACCCCCCTTCCCAACCATTCATCAAACCCTAACCCTCTTCCCCCGGGCTGTGTGATTTATTGAGGTGTGACTGAATTAAATGTACACCAATAATTGATCACACACTTGCTGGGCCGAATTGGCGAAAGCAACACTAATTCAATTTCAAGGCAGGGGGAGGATCTTCTTCTGCTTGCCCACCCATGATCAGTATATTTGCGAGGTAACTTTTTTAACAAAGGAACCTAATCCATCATCATTAATTGCTGGCATCTATTGTCATCCTATTACACACAGCACTAAAAGTTATACTTGTGTCGAGTGTAGGCCTAGTTGAGTGACTCGACACAACTACAGTTTGTAACTTGTTGTACTAGGCTATCCCCTCCACCATTATGTTTTATTTACTTCGCTCTACTACTCCTCCCAGAGTCTCTCTCAGGCGACTGACTGTCTTATTTTCTTTTTTTGTAAATGCTACTGCCACTGTCTACTACTACCACCACAACCATGGCATCTCCATTCTCTTCGGAAACCCAACCTGCATCATCATGCAGCCATCGCTGTGCCTAACTTAAACATAAATCACAGGTAAGAAAAGATGTTTGGGGGAGGTATAATAATGGACTATGAGGAGAGACTGACAGTACTAGTAGGACAAGTCACTCAGTGAGGGGTACCGCATCTATCTGTTTGTGCCTTACAAAGTCAGCCAATTATTTAAATCAAACACAAAACATTAACCACATTGTATGTAAAGTATAAATATATAATTTAACCCCTAACAAAAATAAACTATGTAAAAAATCCCACAACAACACCTGACCCACCCCTCTCCCTAACCCCAACCAATGTCCAAAACGAAAAAGTCCAACAAATCATATGTCCAACTGTCCATGCTGTCCATAAATAAAGTGAAAAAACCCCAACGCCCAATTCACACCCACCAAAAGAACCGATAAAAAAGGGGCAATTAAATAGGCCTGGGCGGAAAACTACGCTATGCTCGAGTAGTTTGAGTAGTTTGCGCAACTACGCGCTACGCGAATTGCACGTAGCACAGTGTAAAAACGCGTACCGTAGCATAGCGGGCATTTTTTGCTTGCTCGCGGTCCTCAACGTCAAGTTGGCGACCGCGAGCGAGCAAAATGACATCCCGGCGAGACTTTTTCCTCGTTCGCGATCAGCAACATCAAGTTGCCGATCGCGAGCGTGGAAAATAAACCTCCCGGCGAGATTCTCAACGCGGGGAGGTCAGGTTTCTCATTGCGAGTGGTCGCGTATGCTTGCGACCGCTCGCGATGAGAAACTACCAGTCCGCGTTGAGAAAACTGCCGCTCGAGTACAAATCTACTCGAGCGGCAGAAAACGACCGCTTGCACTGTGCAAGATGCCGTTTGCAATGATTGCACAGTGCGGACAAGCATCTGGCACTGTGCAATCATTGCGAACAACATTTCCTACCGCACTACGCAGTTCGCATAGTGCTACGCGTAGCTCGCGTAGTGCGAAGTGCACTTCACGTAGCTACGCGTAGCGCTATTACGCGAACTACGCCAAGGGTTACAATTAAGCAGGGTCTTTAGCGGCGGGCTCTTCGGATGTCGATCTCCAGGACCTTGACCCTCTTCTTGAGCTCCTCTACCTCCTCCTCCAGTCGCGCATTCCGGAGGAGCATGCGGTGCGCTTATGCCCTGCAGTTGCATCCACAGGGGGGGGCAGCAGTAGTGCTGGATGTTCTTGGTGTGCGGAGGTGGGCAGCTGCCTGACCGCGGCGCCGTGCCACTGGAGGGGTCTGGCTGCGGTCCGGGGCATTGGAGGAGGCTGCAGCTGCTGCCGCCTTCTCCTCCTCCTCCACCAGAGCCACCAGCCGCCGGTACTCTGTGCAGATGGCCTCCAGCTTCCGGCGCTGGGCCATAGCTGCCAACTCCTTCCTCGTTGGTTTTGGAGGAGCTATATCAAGAAAGAAAAAAAGACTATTACCAATACTCTTAGCAAAACAGTAACACAAAATTAATTCAACACATAGTGGCATAGTAGCACTAGCAAGCACAGTACATAACATTTGTGGTATGTATCTGTCCTCCCACTTCCTCGGCCTCTAACATTTGTGGGAGTTTCAGGCATTATACTAGCACTATGGACTCCAGTACACAGTACACCAGTCTTCTTCTTCTCTCTAGTTTAGCGAAATTACATAACCTTGTTGTAGCAGGCATGCCAGCTCAGTCAGCTTGCGCCCAAGACAAACATACTCGAGTCATGACGCAGACTCACGTTAGTTTTATTTACTACTGTCTGCAGGTGGGGAAGCTTGTATTTATCTATTACGGGTGGCACTGGCCATACTCTCTCTGTTACATCAAGGGCAATTGCTCAATTTCACTTTCACCCTGAATTGACTACTACAAAAAGGCAGATTATATATCTGATCCAATGATCATTGCTTATATATGGGACGACATGAGGTACTTTGTTTGGATTGATTGTGTAACCAACAGATAGGCCACCCCCCATGGCAGGCTGGCTGACACACTCGAAAATAAATTAACATAGGTAGGGAGTGGTCCTCGGAGTCGGAGGAAGGCGCTTGATAACTACATACATACACAATATATATATATGATGTACTTGCAAACTACTGTGAGTCAAGGGAGTATTCTGAAAATACAACTTATATTCCCCTCGGCTTTGCTACTGTGGCACGGTTTCTTTTACATTCTCTTCAAACTAAGACTCTGGTCTGCATCCAGTGACAGTCTCCACCTATGCTATCTATGATGAATACATCCAGGCATCCATCCATTCAAAGTAAACGTCTATCATTCTTCTTAATCTCTCAACAAACCTTAGTTTGTTTCACCAACAACCACCCATGTGTCCTTCCTTGCTTGCCTTGGCTTTGAGTTTGACCCAAACACCGCTGATGATTCTTGCTATCCTATCCACCCATACGGTGCCACCCACCCAGGCAGGCATCTTTTCTTTCACCTTCCACCCATCCTTCAACAACCCATGCATCTGATTCCTATCAGCCACCGACCTATGCATGCTTCCAACGTATCCTTCTCTGCCAGTCATATTACATCTCGCCTGTCCTTCCTCCTTCCACCCTTCTTTCCCATTTTGTTCAACACATCTATCAAGGTCATCTGATCTGACTTTTAGTCTTCTCCATAAAACTTTCACAGCTGAGTTGGAGTCAGATAGAAGAGGCCATTGGTTACTCAACTCACGCTGCTAATGCTATTGCTAATGCTAAGTAAAGGGTGTCTTTTTCAACCGTTGTCTAATGTTCACTACAACTTCATACTTACTAAGTGTCAACAGTACAGTGAGTGTACACCCTTCCCACTAGTATAATGTCAATAAGTAAGGAATATAACTTACCACCGCCCGCCACTGCTGCTGGCTCACCCCCTGTAGCTCCTGCAGGTGCCGCATCTCTTGCTCCCTCCGAAATGGCCGCATCGGCATCGCCGCCGGCCCCGGCACTGGTGGTCGGTAGTATGCCTAGAAAAACATTACACATTTTTAGATGCCATATATACACCTCCCCCTATTTATTCTTTTTCACTAGCAAGATTGGAAAAAAAAGTTAATACATACATATACAACATACATCACTAGTCCAAATCGGGTACTAGAGTAGAGTAGACACTAGTAGTGTTATGGTCCCTAGGGTCATTCTAGTCTTCTCTACTCATTGCAAAGTTAGCCTGAGCCATGCAACCATTTTAGCTTCATGTCTTTTGCGCACGTAACGTTACCTCGCAGCTTTGTTGTGTAAGACGCCTTTGAGCCCACATGAGCTCATACAGCTACTGTCTGAGTGTTGCGTACAAGAGGTCGAAAAACAAGCCACTTTGTTATGGAGTTCTGGTCAGTCCGTATTTCTTAGCCATAACATGCTACATTTTTTGGCATGACTGAGAAATGCTTGCATTATACTATCTAACGCGCACCATTTTTCTCATAACAGGCGGAAGATTCCCTTCTACGAACCAGAGCTTTGCAGAGCTTATGATGTAACCAGTACTTCTACGTTCTAAGGTGAGGGGTCCCCAGAATTCGCACAGAGATCTTTTTGTCTTCGATGGACTTGTAACAATGTTTATTGTTTTAATCTTATGCATTTTGCTGTTGGAGCTGGCTCGTATAGTATACTGAATTGAATTGTAGAACAACGTACAGAGCTTGTTAGTTGAAAATAAACCTTTTGAACTTACACATAGACTCTGTGGTATTTGGTGTGGTGGACTTACACGAGTGAGTGAGCGAAAGGGTGTTATTATGTTCTGGGTTGTCTAATCATTGGGTATCTTCGGGGGGTTCGGGGACCTAATGAGAGACTATAGCTAGTCGGTCATGGGATTGTGGGTTCTGACTGAGGTGTGAGGAAGGTCCAACCTCCCTTCATCAACATCCTATTTTCTTGTGCATAGTTCTGTATGTGGCTGTGCAGAATCCCCACAACAGTAGTAGTATGTACTATATCCTATCAAAAATAGACAAATATCTGGTTGGGCATTTTGTTGGTGGGAATTGTCGAAAAGCCTCAAGATTAAGAAGACTAGAAGAGGACAACCCAAAGGACTGGACTCAGTGGCTAGAGCTATTGGTGAATCTGAGTTTTATTTAAAACCTTTTAAATAAAGAGTGGCCAACTGGGCAAGCTTAGCTACAGACAGACTAATAGTAGTAGTACAGAGAGTCATAGCAGAGGCAGTTAGAGGCAGGGATAACAAGAATTTAGAAACAGTCTAGATCGAAGAAGATTTGGAAAAAAATAGAATTAGGAAACAGAAATAATAGTTCGGAAAAAATAAGGTGCAGTAAAAGTTAGGGAAATATAATTATTAATATTAACCACTGGAGGACTTACTGGGGCCAGCAGCAGAGCCCTCGGTAGAGGAGCGGTCTTGGCCCTGGGAGGCATCTTGATCTTCTTGTCCCGCTGACTCTGACCCCGTCGTCTTGCCCCTGGGTGCTGATCATGTAAGATATAATAAAGAAAGAGACAAACATTAATGATTGGTGTACTGTGAAACAAATAATATATTTTAAAAAATGCTCAAAAAACATTTTAGGAAACAACAATTGCAATAAAATTGACCTATCTAATCAGATCGACTAGTAGTATTATTGCAGGATTCACGGACCGTCTACTTATTATTTATGAACACTAATCCAGTGTTCCATTCTGAATACAGAATACTAACTAAGCCTAAGTAGTACCTCCTGACCTAGCCCACATATTCCAGACGGGCCAATTGTTCACTAAGTCTGCATTTAAATTTTAGCCCTCAAAAATGCATAGATGGAGGACACATGCATAAATTTGTGCATACACCAAATTGTTGGTTGGTTGCATCTGATGTTCTGCTAGTGACACTGCTAAGCCTTACCACTCACTAAACAAACTACAAAAGGTTCTACTAAGGTCTGTGGTAAGCAGCACTCAGTGACAGAGGATGCGTCACGCAGACCTCTAAAAAATTACCAACTAATACTAACTAAACCTATCAATCCATCCACCACTATCTCTTCTTAGTGACAGGAGGACAAAGGAAGGACTAGAGTCTCTCTAGCAATAGCATTACCTAACTTAAGTTCTCTAAGTAAATCTTACATAATCAGCCCAGGCGAGCGCAAAGTTGCAAACAAGTAAGAGTAGCGCCGCCGCCGAGCACCTGTGTCCTACAATCACAGAAGATTTTGAAACGTAATTTACCTGCAATGTAAGCAGCAGTATTCTTGCTATTCGGAAAAAAATTATACACAATACTTATACTACTAGTATATTAGCTACTCACCAAGCCCCACGACCTCGACACCTAGCAGGTCCAGCAGGTCCTACTCCCGGTCCAAGATGTCTGACCACCGGTGGGCCAGCTGGTTATGGGTGCGCCGGACCCCTGAGCAGCGAAACACTGCCCGGTGCCCCTTCGCCCACCGGCGGTGACGCTCCTGGGTAGGGTACCCGGAGCCAGGCCTGCCGCCTGCTGCCAAGCACAAGGGGAGGTGGCGCTGCACAAAAAAAACAAGGGCGGCCACCTCCGCCTCGCCGAAAAGCTCCCGGGCCTGCACCCCTGCAGGGCGCAGTCTGCCGCAAGGCAGGCGGCTCTTGGGCGCAGGCGCCTTGCCCTTGGAGCCGGTAGTACCCTTAGGCATGGTTCTGGGGTGAGCGGGAGGCGGAAAAGAAAATTTAAAAAGGAAAAATAAAGTTAGGGGAAGAAGTAGGAGCTCAAAGAAGGAAGTAATATAAAACAGTAGAAAAGTGAAAAAAACACAGTAAAAGTAGAAATAAAATGCAAAATATAGACTTAGGGACAGAGAGGGATAGATAATAAATAAAAAAGATCAGAAAAACAGTGTAAAAACCTAAGGATTGCAAGGATAGAGGGAGGATAGAAAAGCAGGCCCCAGAACCATAGCATAGAGTGAAAAACAAGATGGTCGCGCCCATTGCGACCGCGTGGGTAAGTTTGCGCGATATTTCTCCCGAGCACGCAAAAAGCGTCGCAAACACGTAAGACGCGTTCCCGAACATGAAATGCGCATCGTGAACACGCTATACGCGACCCGGAACAGGAAATAAGGTATCGCGAACGGGTGGGACAAGTGAAAAACAAGATGGCCGCGCCCATAGGCGACCGCATGGGTAAGTTTGCGAGATACTATCCCCCGAGCACGCAAACAGCATCCCGAACACGCAATACGCGTTCGCGAGCAAGAAAAACGCATCGTGAACGGGCGGGACAAGCAACTACGCATGCTCGCATAGCTACGCGTAGCGCTTTTGCAACTTCACGTAGCCTCGCGTAGCGCGACTACGCAAACTACTCCCACGGTTAATTTTTTGCTCTTCTGTTTCTAGAAAAGCTTGGACGTCTAGCATCTCCCCCAACAACATGAAAACCAAGAACAGACCCATGGGATCCCTGGCCTAGTGTGCTTTAGGTTTGCATTTATGGATGTGAAGAAGTTAAATATTTCATGACGTGTGTTTTAGGTTCAAATGGACTACTTATGCTTGTATTGTCAGGTGGTAGCATAACTAATGTCAGCTTAAGACTACACCCTTCAACTAAACAACACTATACTCCATATATTACAAAACACACCATGCAAATCCATAATACACCGTACCACTCACCTCAAATCAACAACTCTGTCCTACACACCACTCCATAACATTACGCTCTACTCAAATTTACAAAACTACACTCAACACCTCTTTGCAACAAATAGGTATAAACATAACACATAGCAACCACACAAATATACAACATAACAAAAACATATAGGCAAAGCTATCCACACAGTTCCATGCCACACAATTCAACTCAACACATTTCCAAACCACACCACATAATTTGACACAAACCACATAATTCAACTCAACAACATGAATACACAACACACCACATACATCCAATACACACCACAGAATTCCACACAATGCCACAAAATTCAACAGCACACCAAATAATTAAACTCCACTACATACCACTCCACAGCACAAAATACCATTACACATAATTACACTCCAAAACATGCAATGCCACTCCACATAATTCCAGTAAACTCAATACCACATAATTACCATCAACATGATTCCAATGCACTCAATGCCACATAATTCCACTCCACAAACTCCCTCCTTACTACACAATTCCACAGCTAACTATTCAATCCAACCCACATAATTCCACTCCACATCACATGCATCCACTTCAAAACACATGGGTAAAAGACATTGCCATTTACCATGCCAATAGCTTTAACTCAACCAAATGCGAGACCTATTGCATTTCCAATGCTTGTTTAATTATTGTTATGTATGTTAGTATATTTTTTTAAAGTATAAGTTATAAATGTTTTGTACAATTATTGTTTATGTTTCTTAAATTAGTTGTTACATTTTTAGTCGTTATTAAATTTAGTTTAATAAATATATGTGATTTATAGTGCCGTAGTGGGTTGTGGGTTTTGTAGGGCTATAGGGTGGGAAGTAAACTGATTATAATGACTTAATAATGAATTTTGAATTAATATTAATTATAATTTGGGGAGAAGAGTTGGCCTAATGGCTAGGGTGGTCGACCTCAAATTTGGGGAACCAGGTTCGAGTCTCGGCAAGGACGCGCAACATCCTGTGATTCTTGGCAAATCACTTAATCTCCCCGTGCCTAACAAAAATGAATGTGTCCTCATGTAATGCAACTGGTGCTCGTGTAAAGCGCTCTGATACCCGATACCCTCGGGTCAATTTTGCGCTATATAAAACTCTGTAAAAAAAAAAAAAATACTTAATTGATAAATATTTATGTTAATTGTGTAATACATTTTTTTTTTAAGTTAAGTTTAAGGTGCAGGTTGTGGGTTTTTTAGGGGTAAAGGGTGGGAAGAAAATTAGGTTTAATAAGTTAATATTTAGTTTTAAAGTAATATTAATTATATAATTGATCATTAATTATGCAAACTGTGTAATTATTTTTTTAAACGTTAAGTTTTAAGTGCAGGTTGTGGGTTTTGTAGAGGTATAGGGTGGGAAGTATATTATTATAATTAATTAATAATTAATGTTTTATTAATATTAATACGTTTATTGATAATTAAATATGAAAATTATGCTCTATATATTTTTCTTTAAGAAGTGTGTTGTTGTTTTTGTATGGCTAAAGGGTGAGTAGGAAATTAAATATATTAATTAAAAATATAATGTTAATCTTTAATATTTTTATGATAAATATTTATGTTAAATGTGTTATTAAGATGTTGTTTAAGATATATATTAGGTGTGAGATGTTGCATTTGTAGGGGTAGATGGTGGGAAGTTAATTAAATATAATTAATTTATTATGAATTAATTATTAATGTAAATGTTTTAATTGATGAGAAAATGTGCAAAATATGCAATTCATATTGTTTACATTTATTTATTAGGTGTGGGTTGTTAATTTTGTACAGATAAAGGGTGTAAAGGTAATTAAATAAACAATATTGACACATTTCACATAATTTAACATCTATTACAATATTATTAATATTTAGCTAATAAAATATAATAATATTTTAATAAGTTTTTAATCTGTGCTGTGTGTAATTTGTAGAGGTATAGGTTGGAAAGTTATTTAAGTATTAACACATTTGAAAATAGTAAACAAATGAAATTTTTATATATGTCAATTATTATTATATGCAATAATTGTGTTGTGCAGTTTAAATTTAAATAAGATTGGATTTATTTCTTGTTATTGCAGTCCAAATAGAGTTTTTTAGTAAAATAATAATTGGGTTATGTTACAATATGTATTAAACGTTGTAAAAGTATTTTATCTGTTTATTTAAAAATATATATCTATAGCTGTTTAATATTTACATATTCTTATCTTTAGTTAATAAATATAGTATTGAATGCATTTTATTTTGTTGAAGTGAATATCAGTGGGAGTACAAAATGTTATACCTTCCCCATACAATATTTTCCTTATTCTTGTACTGTTTCACTGACTGGAGTGGGAATAGTAAATTTTACCCTTGCGCAATCCAACACTTTTCCTACTGTTACACTAACTCGAGAGGGAATAGTAAATTTTACTCTCCGCAATCCAACACTTTCGCTACTGTTGCATACACTGGAATGGGAATAGTACATTTTACCTCTCCACAATCCTACACTTTCCCTACTGTTGCATAAACTGGAGTGGGAATAATAAATGTTACCCCTTCGCAATTCAACACTTTCCCTACTGTTACACTGCATAGAGTGGAAATAGTTAAATTTACCCTCATAAGTTCAACAATTTCCCTACTCTTGCACTGACTGGAGTGGGAATAGAAAATTTTACTTTTCTGCAATTCAATACTTTCCCTACTCTTGCACTGACTGGAGTAGGAATATTAAATATGGCCCCTCCGCTATCCAACACTTTCCCTAATGTTGCACTGATTCTAGTGGGAATAAAAGATTTTCCCCTTCCGCGATTAAACATTTTCCATATTGTTGCAGTGTGTGGAGTGGGAGTAGTGAATTTTACCCCTCTTGAGTCCAACATTTTTCCTACTGTTGTACACATTGGAGTGGGAATATTATATGTATTATTTATAGAATGTTATAATCGAGTTTACTTTATTTAAAATTAAATTGTTATGTCTTTGTGTATGTAAAAAATATATTTTCTATACTCAATAATATTTTTAATATATAATATATTTTTTGTAAATTGATAGTTATATCTGTTGTTTACTTTTTTATTTGTATTTACATTGGTATGTTTTCTAATTGTATTATGTTATTTGGTATATGTATATATATGTATGTTTATGTATAAAAAAAGAAAATTGTAAATACATGTTTAAATGAAAATATGAATTAAAATTATTAGTTTAATAATAGTTTTAATTATATATATATGTTAATAAATATATATATGATTATGTATGTGAGTTTTTGAATAAGTATAATAGTTATATTTATTTTTAAAATTAATTAAATATATTTCATTTGTATTATATTAGTGTTACTTTTTAATTTATTTAGGGGCCAATTTCGATGTCGGTCGGAAAGCCTCCGTTTGGAAGCTTTCCAACTGCGGTCGGAGGCTTTCCGACCGACACTGTAGGTTTGCTATCCTACCGCCCAACTACGATGTCAGCGGTCGGAACGTAAACCGGCTGGTCATTCCCATTCCGACGTGGTTCCGACTGGCTCTCGGAACTTCTGACTTGTCGGAACCGCACTCTAATCCCCTATGGAAGGTGTTTCCGCCGTCGGGATTACAATGTCAATTTCCCACAGCCTTTCCGTGCTGTCCTTTCCGACATGGAAAGGCTGCAGGAAAGTGACTTTGGGGGCCTCTAGCAGGACCCCCTTGCCTCCGCAGTCTACGGTTGGTGGTCGAGGGGGCAACTAGGATACCCCCTTGTGAAACTCTGCAATGTGTGGAAGGTACCATGGGATGCCTGCCAAAGGGAGCAGGGTTTTACACACACACCCATTTCTCTATAGGAGCCTGTATTATGGCTGGATTACGGCCATCACAAAAGCTACCATAGAGAAAAGTGAGTATGCAACCGAACAGTGTTCGGTCCCATCGTAATCAGGTGGTTGGAACTGCCGACCGGAGGTCAGTCGGTCCGGAGACCGAGACGGTGTGGGTCTGAGGCAACTCCGACCGACACTTATGGTTTAACATTTATATGTATATATTTTTTTTTTTAAAAGTGGGGCATATTCTCAAGCCTCCATCGCCACCACAACGTCACTTTCAGTGATGTTGTTGTGGCGATAGGGGCTTAGCCCTATTCACAAGGCAGCATTAAGCCACGTTAAGTGGCTTAACGTGGCTTAATGCTGCCTTGTGAATAGGGCCCCCTTCACGCTGTTTTTAGCGTGAAGGGGGCGTGCAGTGGGTGTTGCGGTGGGCGTTCCACCGCAACACCCATTGAGTTTGACGCTACCTCCTATTCACAAGGGCAGCGTAAATAGGAGGTAGCGCCAAACTTAAGACCAGGAAAAATCTGGTCTTATAGGTGGCGAAATGAGGAGAAATGCTTTATTTCTCCTCGTTTCTGCTTTTCCATGTGTGCTGCCTTGTGCAGCACACATGGAAAAAGCAAAATGCCATGGTTTGTTTATGTACAGGAAGGTGTCCCTTCCTGTACATAAACAAACTCTTTAAATGCCGTTTTGTAACTTTCATGTGTGCTGCATGAAGCAGCACACATGTAAGTTACAAACTGGCATTTAAGGTTTGTTTATGTGCAGGAAGGTGTCCCTTCCTTTACATAAACAAACCTCCCTGCTTGCAGACACCCTTGCACTCTGGTGCAAGGGTGCCTGCGTTGACGCTAAGGGGTCGATTCCGATCCCGTCCGGAAGCACACCTAACAGTATTCGTCCGGAAAAAAACCAAGCCGAACGCGTGTTTCCCGACCGATTCGAACAGTCGTCCGAACGAACAAGTACGATGCGCATAACAGCCCAGATTCTGTACTCACCAAATCCAGCTCCTGTTCCCCGCCCGAGCCGGATCCGTAAACGCCGATTCGAGTCGCACAGAAGCAAATACACAGCACCTTCCGGCAGGACGAGTACGATGCGCCTTCCGTACGCGCCGAACCCGTCGCTACGTCCGGCACGTCAGAGCATCCGGGAGAGCTGTACATAAGCTCCGATTCGCGCCACAAGATGATCCACGGCGACGAGATGGACAAGCCAGCGACGAGTACGAGTCGAAGCCACGAGAAACCCGAACGAGACAACCCAACCATGAATCCCATCGCGCAGGTCCTACCAATACTCCGCATCTATTACCGGGACCGGTACGGACGCGTACAACGCAGACGGTAAGTCAAACACCCACAACACAAACAAACGACACGTACCCAAATATGTCACACACACAGGGATGCAGAAATGACGTACACTAGCGACAGCAGAACCATAGGGACGGGATGGCTATCACCAATGCCATACACACCCATAGGGGGATGGATGCCTACCACTAATACCATCCCCACCCATAGGGGGATGGATGCCTGTCACTACTACCCTCACCACTCATAGGGGGATGGATGCCTACCACTACCACCACCCCTACTCAGGGGGGGCTGGATGCCTGTCACTACCACCACCCCTACTCAGGGGGGGCTGGATGCCTGTCACTACTACCATCCCCACACATAGGGGGATGGATGACTACCACTACCACCACCCCTACTCAGGGGGGGCTGGATGCCTACCACTACCACCACCCCTACTCAGGGGGGGCTGGATGCCTGTCACTACCACCACCCCAACTCAGGGGGGCTGGATGCCTACCACTACCACCACCCCTACTCAGGGGGGGCTGGATGCCTACCACTACCACCACCCCTACTCAGGGGGGGCTGGATGCCTACCACTACCACCATCCCTACTCATAGGGGGATGGATGCCTACCACTACCACCACCCCTACTCAGGGGGGGCTGGATGCCTACCACTACGACCACCCCTACTCATGGGGGGCTGGATGCCTACCACTACCACCACCCCTACTCAGGGGGGGCTGGATGCCTGTCACTACTACCACCCCTACTCAGGGGGGGCTGGATGCCTACCACTACCACCACCCCTACTCATAGGGGCTGGATGCCTACCACTACCACCACCCCTACTCAGGGGGGGGATGCCTACCAGTACCACCACCCCTTCTCATGGGGGGCTGGATGCCAACCACTACCACCACCCCTACTCAGGGGGGGCTGGATGCCTGTCACTACCACCACCCCTACTCAGGGGGGGCTGGATGCCTACCACTACCACCACCCCTACTCAGGGGGTTGGATGCCTACCACTACCACCACCCCTATTCAGGGGGGGCTGGATGCCTACCACTACCACCACCCCTACTCAGGGGGGGCTGGATGCCTATCACTACCACCACCCCTACTCATAGGGGATGGATGCCTACCACTACCACCACCCCTACTCAGGAGGGGCTGGATGCCTACCACTACCACCACCCCTACTCATGGGGGCTGGATGCCTACCACTACCACCACCCCTACTCAGGGGGCTGGATGCCTGTCACTACCACCACCCCTACTCAGGGGGCTGGATGCCTGTCACTACCACCACCCCTACTCAGGGGGGCTGGATGCCTACCACTACCACCACCCCTACTAAGGGGGGCTGGATGCCTACCACTACCACCACCCCTACTCAAGGGGGCTGGAAACCTACCACTACCACACACCCTACTCATAGGGGGATGGATGCCTACCACTACCATCACCCCTACTCAGGGGGGGCTGGATGCCTACCACTACCACCACCCCTACTCAGGGGGGCTGGAAGCCTACCACTACCACACACCCTACTCATAGGGGGATGGATGCCTACCACTACCATCACCCCTACTCAGGGGGGGCTGGATGCCTACCACTACCACCACCCCTACTCATGGGGGGCTGGATGCCTCCCACTACCACCACCCCTACTCAGGGGGGGGCTGGATGCCTGTCACTACCACCACCCCTACTCAGGGGGCTGGATGCCTACCACTACCACCACCCCTACTCAGGGGGCTGGATGCCTACCACTACCACCACCCCTACTCAGGGGGCTGGATGCCTACCACTACCACCACCCCTACTCATAGGGGGATGGATGCCTACCACTACCACCACCCCTACTCAGGAGGGGCTGGATGCCTACCACTACCACCACCCCTACTCATGGGGGGCTGGATGCCTACCACTACCACCACCCCTACTCAGGGGGGGCTGGATGCCTGTCACTACCACCACCCCTACTCAGGGGGGGCTGGATGCCTACCACTACCACCACCCCTACTCATAGGGGGCTGGATGCTTACCACTACCACCACCCCTACTCAGGGGGGGCTGGATGCCTACCACTACCACCACTCCTACTCATGGGGGGCTGGATGCCTACCACTACCATCACCCCTACTCAGGGGGGGCTGGATGCCTGTCACTACCACCACCCCTACTCAGGGGGGCTGTATGCCTACCACTACCACCACCCCTACTCAGGGGGGGCTGGATGCCTACCACTACCACCACCCCTACTCAGGGGGGCTGGAAGCCTACCACTACCACACACCCTACTCATAGGGGGATGGATGCCTACCACTACCATCACCCCTACTCATGGGGGGCTGTATGCCTCCCACTACCACCACCCCTACTCAGGGGGGGCTTAATGCCTGTCACTACCACCACCCCTACTCAGGGGGGGCTGGATGCCTACCACTACCACCACCCCTACTCATAGGGGGCTGGATGCCTACCACTACCACCACCCCTACTCAGGGGGGGCTGGATGCCTACCACTACCACCACCCTCTCTCATGGGGGGCTGGATGCCTACCACTACCACCACCCCTACTCAGGGGGGCTGGATGCCTGTCACTACTACCATCCCCACCCATAGGGGGATGAATGCCTGTCACTACTACCCTCACCACACATAGGGGGCTGGATGCCTAACACTACCACCACCCCTACTCAGGGGGGGCTTGATGCCTGTCACTACCACCACCCCTACTCAGGGGGGGCTGGATGCCTGTCACTACCACCACCCCTACTCAGGGGGGGCTGGATGCCTGTCACTACTACCATCCCCACACATAGAGGGATGGATGCCTACCACTACCACCACCCCTACTCAGGGGGGGCTGGATGCCTACTACTACCACCACCCCTACTCAGGGGGGCTGGATGCCTGTCACTACCACCCCCCCTACTCAGGGGGGGCTGGCTGCCTACCACTACCACCACCCCTACTCAGGGGGGGCTGGATGCCTGTCACTACTACCATCCCCACTTAAAGGGGGATGGATGCCTACCACCAACACCACCCCTACTCATAGGACGGGGAATGCATGACACAACCAGCATACTCCAACATAAGGAATGTCAGAAAAACACATCCCCCCAACACCATGACAAGAGTGTGTAGTCTGTGTCAAATGCCTACAACACTGAACATGACTTTGAACATACAATGTGAACCCCTATCACATGTGTCACACATAAATGTGTGTGGCCTCCACAATGCAAGCAGACCATGACCACTGTGGCAATGGGGTCCAAACCCCCATCTTCACAGTGACCAAAAGGTAAGTGTGGGGTCCAAAGCTGAAGCACATTCTGAACATTGTGGCAATGGGGTCCAAACCCCCATCATCACAGTGACCAAAAGGTAAGTGTGGGGTCCATAGCTGAAGCACATTTTGAACATTGTGGCAATGGGGTCCAAACCCCCATCATCACAGTGACCAAAAGGTAAGTGTGGGGTCCATAGCTGAAGCACATTTTGAACATTGTGGCAACGCGGTCCAAACCCCCATCATCACAGTGACCAAAATGTAAGTGTGGGGTCCATAGCTGAAGCACATTTTGAACATTGTGGCAATGGGGTCCAAACCCCCATCATCACAGTGACCAAAAGGTAAGTGTGGGGTCCATAGCTGAAGCACATTTTGAACATTGTGGCAATGGGGTCCAAACCCCATCATCACAGTGACCAAACGGTAAGTGTGGGGTCCATAGCTGAAGCACATTTTGAACATTGTGGCAATGGGGTCCAAACCCCCATCATCACAGTGACCAAAATGTAAGTGTGGGGTCCATAGCTGAAGCACATTTTGAACATTGTGGCAATGGGGTCCAAACCCCATCATCACAGTGACCAAAAGGTAAGTGTGGGGTCCATAGCTGAAGCACATTTTGAACATTGTGGCAATGGGGTCCAAACCCCCATCATCACAGTGACCAAAAGGTAAGTGTGGGGTCCATAGCTGAAGCACATTTTGAACATTGTGGCATTGGGGTCCAAACCCCCATCATCACAGTGACCAAAATGTAAGTGTTGTCATGGAAAAAGCTGCAAATGCCAAACAGCACGGATGATTCCTGGCACACAACAACAAACACATCAGTGGCATAGTAGTGCTTGTGTCCCATAGCAACATAGATTGGGTGAGGCAAACAGTGCAGTGCAAATAAGATATACCTTTGGCCATGTGCAGACAAACATCACCCATGTGGGCTGACATTGTCAACATTCATCAATAACACAATGACAGAAGTGACCATCATAATGCAGACCCACATATCTGCACCAATGGACACACAAATGTAGATACCCTGTGGAGATTGTAGATGTGAGGTGAACAAATACCATACCATGGCAGCAATGGGACATACAAACCATGATTATTGTGCTGACTGATGACCTAGGAGTCCCAGGGACAGCAGGGGAAACCCACCAAACAACATACAGCCAATGGCACACTAAAGATATGCCAATGCAGTGGTGCAGATGCACAAACACAAACAGGCAGCCTCATACTGCATATCAAACACAACAGGTGATGGGTGGGTGTGCCAGGGTCCACAGGCAACCATACAACACATGAGGAGGCCTGAATCCCAATTAGACAGATGTGTATACAGTGCCACACAAAAGTAACTCATGGATCGGATTCCCCTATGTGGGCAATCAGGCATTGTTAGATGAGAGGGAGCCCAAATTACACATGTCACACAAGCTTGTAGGAACAGCAACTAACACAGCAAGAGACAGACCCACCACAGCACTACCCCCAGGGACCCCACATTGTGGTGACACTGGCCTGCATGATAATCCCACTGTGATGACAAAGCTAGATGTCGTTCACTGTGAACCACAGTCATGTGTCCTGAGCAACAAACTACCATCACACCTACACAAGCACAAATCAACCAGCACGGCCTGTCAGCCAAGGCCAATATGGAGGTAGGGGTCTAGCCGTGCAACAACTCTCATTTGCACACACTCAACACCACACACCTTGATCTCCACCAATGTGCAGCAGTGAAGCTCACATGGACTGGTGACATTGCACATGCACCCATGACAATCCCAGGGGTGGTGGTGGGAACTAAGGTGCAGAAACCCATCACACATGGCCAGTCAACAAGACTCGTGAATGTCTGACACACTGCACAGTACGCTGTACATGGGCATGACGTCAAATCCACACCAACCAATGGGATCCCGGCCACAGTCACACACCAATGAAGAAGCCAAGGTCACCCACAAAGAACACACATAGACAACTTCCAACATTACAACTATGACCCTGAGGAGTGGCAGCAGTCACACACACAACGTGTCACAATCACTGAAAGCTAACACAAACTGTAAATTACATGACTCGTGTAACCAACAAGTGCCAAGGGGAATCCTGACTGTGTCTCATCTGCGTTTGCCCACAAACTCGGCCCTGACAGCAAACACACCTATGGATGACACCCTGATGGCCAGTAATGTGCCATGCACCCACATCCCAGAGAACCCAGGGCGAAGATTTAGGGGGAACATAGGTCAACTCAGCAAGCATCACAAACAGGAACATCACTAGGGACCCCAGCCTGTGTTGCAAAATGGAAGTGAACACACACAGACATGCTCACACAACACACACCTTGGGCTCAGGCAATGTCACGGAATTACACACTGCCATGAGGGGACTCCACTCCTGTGTAAGGAAAGCTGTGCCATACGTTGACTCTGCAGGGCTCCATCATGTCAGCAGAACACTTGGTCACTCAGTCAGCAATTAGCACAAAATGAAGGCTCCCGTCACATCAGCCTGGTCATGGCAGTGTCACCGAAATCATCTGCACAGTTCAAATACACATGTATAGCAAGTTGCACTGATACCACAGATGAGTCCTTCCCCATTGATGCCCAAACTTGCATGTCCAGTGGAGATGGTCACACAGTCAGGGAAATAGACAAATTGAACAATGGCAAGCACATCTGATGTGCAGGGGTGTAAGCCACAGATGTGATATTGCAAAAACATGTAGGGAATCCCATTGGCAAATATGAAAAACATGACACCCTCATATTGCTGCAAAGGATGACATGGCTACACACCAGGATAGGACACATTCACCCTGGACCACATGGAGTCTTGCACAGTAACACTTCTTTTACCTGATATCCAAAATCACCATCACTGCAGCAAGGGCATGGTTAGCATCCTCAACATCATGTACATCTGAAGCAAAATCACTATAGAACTGAAAGGAGCTTTATTCAGCATATGTGAATTGAAAATAGAAAGTCCAGACAAAACCCAAAGGCCAATGGCCAGTCCATGACTGAAGTCCAAACAGGGTGACAGTGGCAGATGTCACCCTTCGCTTGCGTGCACTGCTACTAACCAGGGACACTCCCCTCGGAGGGGCATATGGGGGGCAGGCCAGGCACCGCAGGGACAGGATCAGGGCTCACCAGAAGGAGGCAGGGAAGTGGTGGCTGGTGCTGGAGAGTCACTGACAACTGCAGTGGAGGTGTCTGACATGGTGTGTGCCGGCACAACTGGGGGGCATGAGTCAGATGGTGTGGGTGCCTGCACAACTCCAGTGGGCTGGCCAGATGGAGTGGACAGGTTCCCCACTGCAGTGCCCAAGTCAGACAGGGTGGTAGTGGACTCCACTGCAGTGCCCATCTCCAGGGGAGTAGAATGGGGTTCAGGTAAGGTGGGCAGGACAGAGGGGGAGGACACGGTCTCCACACCAGTGGCACAAACATGTTCAGCGGGGGGGGCTGGAAGAGCAAGTGGTAGGTGGAGAAGGCCGCATCATTTTGGGGATGGTGTATCTGTGGGTGGGGGAACCTGGGGCAGGGTGTGGTGGGGGAACCTGTGTTGTGGGGGCCTGAGGGATGGAGGAAGGAGACTGTGTTGTTGACCTGCAGGGTGGTGGCGGGGTCTTGCTCTTCCGGGCCCGGGGGGACTTGCGGGTGGGGGCCTCAGTCTGTCTGCGCCTGGGGGAGGGTGTCCGGGGGCGAGGGGCACTCCCTCTGTGTGGGTGGACTTCCTCTTCCCCCTGTATGCTGGATCAGCGGGATCAGAGGGGAAGAGGCCGAGGTCACAGAGGAAGAGCTGCTTTGTAGGTGGGGTTGCAGGTGAGGCAAGGGAAGGGGTCTTGGAGGGAGAGGATATTGAGGACTGCGGAGTGACTGTGGATGCCTGTGTGTGTGTCTGTTCTCCATCCCCTGTGGGTGTGGTATCAGTCCCCTGAGGATGCTTGTGTGCACGTTTTGCCCTTGTTTTGTGTGTTTCTGAGCAGCTCGTGTCTGTGTGCTTGGGTGATTGTGCAGGTGTGCATGTGCTTGGGACAGGTAGGGTGCCAGGAAGTGTGGATGGGGCAGAGGTAGGAGGGGTGATGGACTGTTGGAGGAGGGACACTGCTGCCGTCAGGGAAGAGTCCATGGACCTATTGCTCCTCTGTAGGACAGACATGCCCGTCGAGATGCCCTCCATGAACGACACCAGCTGTGTCAACAGAGTGGTGTGTGCATGGAGGACACTCAGCATTGCTGTCTGCCCTACATGGAGCTGGCGAAGGAGGTACACAGACTCCTCACTCAGGGCAGCAGGGGACACAGGGGCAGGGGGTGCGGTGCCTGGCACGAAGGAGACATGCTCCCGAACACGGGAGCCTCCACGGACCTCTGGAATGGGAGCCAATGGGAGGCCGGTGGTGGCGGTGGTGGAGGCGGGGCCAGACATACTAGCTGGGGTGTGGTGGCTGCTGACACCCGCCTCCACAAGGGAGTCATCCTCCGAGCTGCTGTGGTCCTCAGCTGAGGTGGATGGTGCTGGGGACTCCTTGGTGTGGCTCCCCTCGCCCTCCGTGCCACTGGGTCCCTCCGACCACTCATCGGCTGCTGACCCAGTCTGGCTCTGCAGCTCCTCCTGGTCTGTGGAGCTGTCCCCTCCTGTGGCCGTGGATGTATCTGCAAACAATTTGGGAAACAGACAAACATCAGTCACCTGCACTGACCGCACACACCACAGTAAGTACAGCACATTACAGAGCAAGCCCTGGCATCCTCAGTTGAACATTGCCAAAAGTGCTCACACAGATTAGGAGAGGCCAATTGTCAGTCTGATGGTCAACCATGGTACTCACACCCCTCCTGCCCTTGCACCCATCTGTCTGGTGCCTGTTGGATGGTAATACCCCAGGGTGGACACATGCACCACGTACACAGTTGTTGGACATTGCAGAGAACACAGTGAAGTATGTGAACATGCACACATCACATCTCCTGCCACTGAGTCAGTACAGGTGTCCGGATAAAGGGATGGCCAGAGTCTAATTAGAGATGCATGTGATGCATACCAGCACCAGACACCATGATGCACCCATGTCCGGATAGTCAATGCCACAATGGGGTGCATGTTGCACATGTCACTCCCCTGCAGGATCACTCTTAGGGAGTTTAATGCCATGGCACAGGCATGCCTGCACAGTCATACATCACTGTCTCCAGTCACATGGGCATGGCAGCCAGCCAACAACAGCCTGCACTGTGTCACAATCCTAGGTAATGGGGAATGCAAGTTATGTAGCTGACAAGTGCACATGTCCATCCCCCACAAACCACATCATCTGAACTCTTATTTGTCCACATCATGCCAATTGGACATATGGGAGACATGAAACATAACTCTATGAACCTGAGCACCTCACAGTCTGCTGTGAGTGAAAAACAGCTGCCTGGAATTCACAGTCGCGTACACCTGTGTGCACAGTCAAGTGGTCAAACACCTATAAGTCACAGAAGTATCATCTCTCATGGTCACATCTCAGATGGCATGCTGAGCCCTAAACGATGAACATCCCAGTAGTCCTGACAACGAAGCCACAGCACAACGACACAGAGGCAGACACCTGAGGGAACATTTCACTGATCACAACATGTCAGCTGATACACGGGAGTGGGAGTACAGAGTGTATTGTATGCCCTGGAGTAGGCATGACTGTCCTGCTCCACCTGAAAGAGGGATGAGCCCTGGACAGTAGGCAGGTGGCTAAGCATGTGTAACACACTTGATATACATACTCCTGAGGCCCAAACATTGTTCCCACCCACAGCATGGGGGTGTGCCAAATATCCCAGGGACATGTGGTGATTCAGATCAGCAAGTGGACCACATATCAAAGTTACACCCAGATTACATGTCAGAACTTAGGCATTGTGTAAGCAATTGACCCACCCATGAATCCCACCACAAAGTCACGGGAACAAATGCTGTCGCCCACCTTGAGCGAAGCAAAATGCAAGGACACAGTACCCAAGTGACACAATTTCCTGACTGTAAGGGCCACACCTGCATATCAGATGAGGAGTGGGCATGTCACAATTGAGGGACATGGGTCCTGGACCATAAGACTGATGTACTGTGGAAGTTTAACCAGGCCAGAGGAGGGCACATAGCATGTCAGACAAAGTTCACAGTGTAGTCATGGACTCACCCCCTCCTTGCTGCTGTCTGGCCTTCAGCTGCCCATCCAGGTCAGGGAAGACCACTGCCAGGATCCTGAGCATGTGGGGGTCAGGGTCCGGTGTCCGCCCCTCCTGCGAGGAGGCGACAGCTTCAGCTGGACCCTTGCGATCCTCCGGGTCCAGCCCCGAAGGTCCTGCCACCTCTTCTGGCAGTTGCGGATCCGGCGCTTGTAGACCCCCACGGATCTTACTGCCCGGGCGATGGTCAGCCAAATTTCCTGCTTCTGGTGGGCATCAACCTGTGAGGATAACAAAGTGAAAATGCCATTACTACACATGCAACATATACGTGCATCGCACAGTTGGATATACATGTCTCAATCACAGGGGCATATGATGTACACAGGCAGTGCAACGATGGCTATGAACAGTTTGCCAGCAGTTACTACATGGTATCATTGTCTAGGAAGTAAAAGCTTGTTGGAATGCACTGTTACTGCACTGTACCTGTTCAGTGCATGTAACTACACACTTTGGGGGTGAGAACTACTCAGTGAGCATGCTAGCCAGTGGTGTGCACACTGTAAGTCTTGCTAGTCAGACAACATGCACAATTAGTAAGGCAGTGGACAGCACACTCACCTGCTCCCTGGTTTCCCATACAGCTTGCTGTACTGTGGAAGGAGGCTGTCCAGCAGGGCCTGGTTCTCCTCAAGGCTGAAGGCTGGGGCTCTCTCCACAGTACGTGCCATTGCAGTAGCCAGAGGATGCAGAGACAGCAGCACTGTTGGCGGCAGATGTCGTCCTGGAGCATGTAGTGCAGGCAAGTGAGCTCTCAGGGGAACAGCCAGCATTATATGTGTGCTGCAGAGGCAGATACTGTCCCATGTGTCCAAAGTGATAGGTCCAAGTCGTTTGTATCTTCTGAATCTGGCCAATCCATGGAATTGCACCACTTATACACGCCCACAGCATCCTTCATAAGTTAAACTTCATGACACCCATGAATTTGCAACATTGTTGTGGCTGGCCAACTGAATTCACTGCATCAGACTCGTTGAAGCTTCGAAAACGCGTCCGTTGCCATGCCAAGCCCTAGCCAATGCATGCGCACCGATCTGACCATTGCTGTACAACGCGTATTCCGGGAAACAACGCTGCACCCGCCACAACAGATTCAATGGCCAGTGCGTGCACACCGATCGGTCCATTGCTGTACAACGCGTACTCCGCTCACAACAGATTCAATGGCCAGTGCGTGCACACCGATCAGTCCATTGCTGTACAACGCGTTTCCCGCTCACAACAGATTCAATGGCCAGTGCGTGCACACCGATCGGTCCATTGCTGTACAACGCGTACTCCGCTCACAACAGATTCAATGGCCAGTGCGTGCACACCGATCGGTCCATTGCTGTACAACGCGTACCCGCTCACAACAGATTCAATGGCCAGTGCATGCACACCGATCGGTCCATTGCTGTACAACGAGTTCCCGCTCACAACAGATTCAATGGCCAGTGCGTGCACACCGATCGGTCCATTGCTGTACAACGCGTATTCCGGGAAACAACGCGTACCCGCTCACAACAGATTCAATGGCCAGTGCGTGCACACCGATCGGTCCATTGCTGTACAACGCGTTCCCGCTCACAACAGATTCAATGGCCAGTGCGTGCACACCGATCGGTCCATTGCTGTACAACCCGTACCCGCTCACAACAGATTCAATGCCCAGTGCGTGCACACCGATCGGTCCATTGCTGTACAACGAGTACCCGCTCACAACAGATTCAATGGCCAGTGCGTGCACACCGATCGGTCCATTGCTGTATAACGCGTTCCCACTCACAACAGATTCAATGGCCAGTGCGTGCACACCGATCGGTCCATTGCTGTACAACGCGTACCCGCTCACAACAGATTCAGTGGCCAGTGCGTGCACACCGATCGGTCCATTGCTGTACAACGCGTATTCCGGGAAACAACGAGTACCCGCTCACAACAGATTCAATGGCCAGTGCGTGCACACCGATCGGTCCATTGCTGTACAACGCATACCCGCTCACAACAGATTCAATGGCCAGTGCGTGCACACCGATCGGTCCATTGCTGTACGACGCGTCCCTGTACAGGTCACTCGCATATGTCACCATGCTTGTCACTGGTGAACGTATGCCAGTAACATATACTTGCCAGGGACTCTGGGGCACACCTACAACACCACAGCCTGTCCACACTGTATCCTAAGGCATGTAAGGCTGCATTACCTTTTCTGCGTATGGGGGTCAACATGTGGTTTTTGGGGTGGCACTTGGGGGCAGCTACTCCCAGGCTGTGCACGTGTTCATGGGGACAGGATCCTTGGTGTGTTGTGCACATGACCACTGTGATGTGCAACTGTTCATTTCAGAGCATGTGGCATGGTCACATTTCCAGGTTGTGTATGTGTATGTCATGTCACATACCCCCAGAGTCCCATGTGGGAAGGTATGTACGTCACAGTGTGACCCATTGCCACAATAGTGATGGCCCTCCACAGTCTGTGTGCATGTTGTGTTTACAATGTCTCTGATTCCATGTGCACAATGGGAGACAGTCTCCACATCCATGTTGTTTGTGCATGGACTTTGATGTTGTGCGTGTGTGTGTCACAAACGTCCATGTCTGTCCTGCGGAGGCAACAGGGGCCACTACCTGTGGGAGTCATGTTTGTTTTGCTGACGTGTACATGATACGCCATGTCATGCCAGTGTCCATGTGGCAAGACAGGGTCCCTGTGAATCTACCTGTCAATGAGCTGTGATGCCTGGGGCGCATCTGTCCAGACATGTCACTGTGGTGTGTGTTTGGAACGTGACAGCAGTAAATGGGTACTGTGACACAGCCTAATGGTTTCCCATAGCACAACCTGGAACCTGTTGTCAACACATGTTGAACTGAGATGTTAGATGATGGCCATGTAGGTGCCACATATGTCCATACAGAACGGCACACACATCAAGTACTTGTGTCTCGTAATGATGTATCATGTGATATTGAGTATGGTCAATGCCACATATGTGTGGCTGACTGACAATATTTCTTTCTTCACCTATGCACTGCAGGGCACCAGCTGTCCATAGACCATTCCCTGACCTTGCAACGATGGTGGAACGTGACAGCATCCGACGGTACTGCTTCACCAGGCAGCTGATTGATGATTTGGCAGTGCGCTTGGCCCCACATTTGCAACCTGGCCGGCCGTACCCTACAGCGCTGACCCCCAAGGTGAAGGTGGTGGCAGTCCTACACTTCTTTGCCACCGGTACCTTTCAACACACTGTGGCGTCTGCTGGTGGGATGTCACAGACTATGTTCAGCCGTATGCTACGCGATGTTTTGGAGGCAATGTTGAGATGCCTGAACCAGTACATCTATTTCCCTAAACGTCAACAACTCACTGACGTCAAGAGTGACTTCTATGACCTGGGGAGGATGCCACATGTCATTGGCTCCATTGATGGGACACATGTGGCTTTGGTACCACCACAGGCACATGAGCAAGCATACAGGAACAGGAAACATTATCATTCGATCAATGCTCTGGTGGTATGTCTTGCAGATATGTGCATCTCACATGTGTGTGCCCATTTCCCTGGTTCGGCACACGATGCCTATGTGATGAGGAGTAGTCGCATCCCGAGGATGATGTCACAGATGCAGAACCAGCGTGCCTGGCTTGTCGGTGTGTACTGACTTTGTACCATTGTGTGTGTTCTGCTATGTTGTATTCCACCCTCTTTTCCAAGTCAGCTAATGTGCAATTTTCTGTCTGTAGGTGACTCCGGATACCCGAACATGATGTGGTTGCTGACACCCCTCAGGAACCCTGTGACACCAGCCCAGATGCGCTACAATGAGGAACATGGTTGGACCAGGAGAGTGATCGAGCGGACATTTGGTCTCCTGAAGAGCCGCTTCCGCTGCCTGGACAAGACCCCCATATGCCCCAGCAAAGGTGTGCAAGATTGTCATCGTCTGCTGCATGCTACACAACCTGGCAGTGCGGAAGGAGTTGCCTCTCATCCTGGATGACAATGACCAACATCCGCCACCTGTGGAGGATCGTGGCCTGGGCCACGATGCCAGTGATGATGATGGTGATGTCCGCACACAGCTCATCACCAACTTCTTCAGCTGAATGTGAGTATCCAGTGAGTTGTCATGCCAATGATGTGAGTTTGCGTGATATGTGTTGGCGGTGATCTGGTGCTGTTTGAGTGTGGCCATGTGCTACTTGACTGGAAGCGTGCAGCGATGTGTCCTTACAGGTAGTCTGTACTCCCCAACAGTGTTGACAAGCTAACTTGGTTTTCTGTGAGTATCTTGTGACATGTATTGGGCATGAGTATTGCAGTTCTGTCCTGTTCTTCAGTGCTTTTGACTGTGTGTCATGTCTGTCCTTCACAGGGTACTTTCAGAGTTGTTTGGTGAACTGTGATCCCCCGACACCATGATTCAACTTCCAGGGTGGAAGCAGTCGTTTCCCTACAGGTGATGTGCCACACACCACTGGACTTTCTTTCTTCTACACTTGTTGACTGTGTGTCCCCTGCCACGTAGGATTACCTTGCATCTGTAGTGGAAACGACATGTTGCAAATGTGTAATAAACTTGTGCTTCACTTTGGGATGTGCGTTGTCTGTGGTCACACATCTGACTGACATGTGCTTACTGCACCTGTGGGCTAGTTAACACAGACTGTGAATAGGTGTGGTGTCTGTGCATTCCACTGTATTTCCTGGCAACATCAGTGTAGGCGATGAGTCAGATGGCCCTGGTGTGTATGTGTTGTGTAGCCCTAGTGGTGTGTCTCCCTCATATGTGTCACGTCGCCATGACTCACATGACGGTGTTGAACTTGCTGTAGCAGTTAGCATGCACAGTGTCATTTAGCAGATCACCATCTCCATGACAGAAACCACGTTGGAATCACAACAGAGGCAAGTATGGTGTATTAGTGAGTTTATTTCCATACATGTGTGAGGATAGTGCACAGGATGGTGGGTGCTGTACATTGGGATTGTAATCCAAAGTTCCCAGATGAGTTGGAAGTCTTGGTAGCAGAAATGTCCTGAGTAAAGTCCACAGTCATCTGATACATTGGGCCAACTTAAGCTCCCATGTCATGTGGGAGAGTTGGGTTGCATTCGACAGGGTGGACAGTTTGCACACAAAGGAGATTTTCCAGAACAGATGTTGGGTTCCTGGGGATGTACATGGCCATCAACCTCTCAGTTTTCCTTCCTCGGACGACCCCTCTTCTTTCGGGGGACCTCACGTGCAGGCTGCTGCGGTGCAGAGGACTCTCCGCCAGAGTCATCCTCCCTCCCTGTGGCAGTTGCAGTTGTTGCAGCACCAGATGTTGTGGGCACACAGGGAGGTGTGGCCATGTTGGTGCTAATCTGGCGGAGGCATGTCAATATGTCCCTATGCACCGCTGTCAGTTCTTCCAATGTGTCCCACTTGGACTCCATGCCAGACATGTGTGTCTCCACACGGGACATGTGTGTCTCCACACAGGACATGTGTGAGTCCAAGCGGGCATGATGGGCAGCCTGCTGCTGTTGAATGTCCTTGAGGATCCCCACTACCTGGCTGACCTCTCCGGTGCTATTCTGGTACGCATCAGCAATGCGTGCCAGTTGTGGGTCATCATGCAGTCCAGACCCCTCTGCAAACAGCGACCTATGTCTACCACCCCTCCCACCACCCCTGGCGACACGTGCCAGACCTGCGGTGGCACGCACAGGTGACCGTAGGCCCACTTGGGGGTTGTTACTGGGGTCGTTGTCCATTGCTCCGGGGTCCCTGTGCTGTTGTCATCGGCGGTCCTTGGTCTGTCCGTGTTGGCAGGGGTGGTCTGTGTGTTAGCAGTTGTTGGAGGAGTGGGTGCAGGGGGTGCAGATGTTGGTCCTGCTGGTGCTGCATGATAACTCACACCGGAGGTGCCAAGTAGGTCTTTGCCATCCGAGGAGGGCAGAGGCTGTTCCACACCAGTGAGCTCAGTGTCCCCCGGAGCCTGGGACAGGGACTCCTCATCGTCTGCTGCTGTGTCCCCATCATCACCTGTTTTTGGAAAAGACACACAATGTATGTTATGTTTCTACAGGCATCAATGGTTCACACACCTGACAGTTGTGACTGTACCTCTGGATGCGGCCCTGTACATTGCATTGACCTAAGTTGTCACAGTAAGAGGTTGATATTGGTGTAGCACATTGTCCTGCCAACCTGAAGTTTTTCAATGTGAATGTTGAGGTGTGTGCATGGCCAGCAATGGTGGTATTTGGTGGTCATACGGCCCTCCTTCTCCCCCCAGCCCAGTTATCCCACCATGAAGCATGCCACCCTTGCAGTGTGTGCAGGTTGAATCTCAGGATGTCAGTCAGTGGTGTCCTGCTGTTGGTTGTTGCACAGTTCCCAGCAGGGCCTTGTGCTCCCCACAGCTGAGGCCAGTGTCAGACATCTTTGAAGTGGCTTTTCACTCCCTGTGAGGTGTGCATGCTTCAGTGTGAGCTTGCTGGGCCATGTGGGTGGGGGATGTTGAGCTGTGACTACCACTCCCATCATGCTATTGCCTACACCCCCCTTCCCAGCATGCCCATACTTCCTTCCTTTTGACTCTGCTTCCCTGTGGGGTAGTGTGCCTGTGCTGACAGGATGGCTGACAGTGTTGTCCTGGCGTTTGTTTGGCTACAAGTCCCAAGGGTGTCCCTGTGCTTCACACAGCATGACCCAGGTTGGTGGTTCTTTGTGGAATATTTAATTGGAGTGTGAGGCATTGCATTCTCCCAGGTGAGTTGTGTGGAGTCTGTGTTAAGGGGGTGTGTAAGGAAAGCTGCTTGTAACTATGGTCAGAGCTGTCAGTCCTCCTTCCCACCCAGCCAGATATCCCACCATGGAACGTGCTTCCATTGCAGGGAGTGCAAGTTGGCTTTCAGGATGTCAGGCAGTGGTGTCCTGCTGTTGGTTGGTGCACAGTTCCCAGCAGGGGCTTGTGCTCCCCACAGAAGTACCCAGTGTCAGCCATCTTGTCAGTTTTCTTCCACTCCCTGTGATGTGAGCATGGTTCAGAGTGGTGTTCATGGGCCAATTGTGAGGGTGAGCAATATCTGTGACTACAACTCCCATCATGCTATTGCCTACACCCCCCTTCCCAGCATGCCCATACTTCCTTCCTTTTGACTCTGCTTCCCTGTGGGGTAGTGTGCCTGTGCTGACAGGATGGCTGACAGTGTTGTCCTGGCGTTTGTTTGGCTACAAGTCCAAAGAGTGTCCCTGTGCTTCACACAGCATAACCCAGGGTGGTGGTTCTTTGTGGGATATTTAATTGGAGTGTGAGGCATTGCATTCTCCCAGGTGAGTTGTGTGGAGTCTGAGTTAAGGGGGTGTGTAAGGAAAGCTGCTTGTAACTATGGTCAGAGCTGTCAGTCCTCCTTCCCACCCAGCCAAATATCCCACCATGGAACGTGCTTCCATTGCAGGGAGTGCAAGTTGGCTTTCAGGATGTCAGTCAGTGGTGTCCTGCTGTTGGTTGTTGCACAGTTCCCAGCAGGGCCTTGTGCTCCCCACAGCAGTACCCAGTGTCAGCCATCTTGTCAGTTCTTTTCCACTCCCTGTGATGTGAGCATGGTTCAGAGTGGTGTTGATGGGCCAATTGTGAGGGTGAGCAATATCTGTGACTACATCTCCCATCATGCTATTGGCTACACTGACTTCACCAGCATACACATTATTCCTTCCTTTCAGTGAGCTTCCCTGTGAGGTGGTGTTCTAGTGGTGTCAAAATGTCTAACTGTGTTTGTTGGTTATATTTGTGCCACTGCCTTGCTGTATTTGTAGTTAGGTTTGTACATATCATGACACAGTTACATATCACTATGAGATGGCATGTATTGTGTTTATCTGACTGACAGACAAATCTTGGGGTGATTATCTTTTGGTTGCTGTGGATTTGCTAAGGGTGCATGGTTTGACTATCCCTTGACAGTGATGTGTGTGTATTGTCACACAATATTGGGTATATTAGTTGTGTACTCACCAGGCTCTGGGATGTTTGATAGTCCATATACGCTCACTGGTGGTAGGATGGCCCGCACCTTCTCCTCCCAGGGCCTGAGGTATAGTGGTTTGGCAGGAGGGCCACTGCTGGTGCGCTGACTCAAGATGTAATCCCTCTTTAGTAGGTCCCTGACCCTCCTGCGCACATCATACCACCTGTTCTGGATGTCTTCCTTTGTGCGCAAACATGGTGATTGTGCGTTGACCCTGTCAACGATCCTATCCCACATCTTGGTTTTCTGCGACATGGGGGTCTGTTGGACCAATGTACCAAACAACTGGGGCTCTACCCTAAGGATCTCATCTACCAGGACTTCCAATTCACTGTCTAGGAACTTTGGATTCTTCTTTGGGGGCATGGTGATGGGTGGTGGTGGTGATTGATGTGTGTGTGGGTGTGCAAGTGAGGGTGTGTGAGTGTAGGTTTTGCTGGGTGTATGTGAGGGTGCTATTTGTTGAGGTGCTAATGGTGTGTGGCTTGTGGAATGGATGAGCTGTGAGTCTGTCTGTGGTTGCTGTCTGATGGTGTTCTGTGCTGGCAGGTCAGTTGAATTTGCAAAGGATCATGGTAGGGATTTGTGGCCTTTATATGGGTGGAGTTGGGGGTGTGTCCTTGTTCCATGTTTTTTTCCCTGTATTTATTGACTTTGTCATTGCTTGTTTGGCCCTTTTTAAAAAAAATGTTCCCTTTGTATTTTTTGTGCATGTAGGAGACGTTCTTCTGACCGAGTGGGACGCTGCAGTTGTCTCGTGCGAGCTTCTCCGAGTCGTTCACGCTGTGTTTCTGCTAGGTTTATTGTGCGGCGTACGCGTCGGTCTCGGGGTATTGGCTTCCTTCTGCTGGCTTTTGTATGCGTGTCGGTCGTACGGCTTGAGCTCCGTGCGACTCGGTCTGGTTTTCCACGCATTGCATCGTACTGCGTGGGTCGGAGTTCGCGGGTACGTTTCGTTTGGGTTCATTCCTGGTGCGTGTCGGTCGGTTCGATTCGCGTGGTTTCCCGGCCGGAAAGCTTGTTTCCGTGCGGTTCGGTCGTTCGGCTTGTGTTCCGTACGAGTCGGTCGTGATTCACATGCATTTCATCGTACTACCCAGGTCGGGCGACGCTGGTACGTGTCGGTCGGACTATATTCCCATACCGTGTCGGTCGGGATGTTTTCCGGCCCGAATCGGAATCGGCCCCTAAGTTGTGAAACTTAGCGCCATCGCAGGGGGAAACGCGAGGCTGCACCATATCCTTGAGAATAGGGTGCAGCCTCGCATTTCCGAAGTAGCGGAGAGAGGCTTTAAGCCAAGAAGGCTAACGCCTCTCTCCGCCACTTCCTTGAGAATATGGCCCAATATTTTTTACAATGATATTAATGACAACAATATTTTTAATTCGAGATTTTTTTCATTTACTTTATAAATATAGGATGACGATATTTCCACTCACTGGAAGGTGACCAGATACGTGCAAGATACTTGCAACATGGATTTTGAAGCATCTCCTGTCTCTGTGTAACAGAACCGGTGCATCGACCCATTTGCAGGAGTAAAATTGGCGCATCACATCAGAACCAGCGATTTGCCTCCTGAGATCGATGCATCAGACAGCCTATTGCCACCACGGCAGCTTGGTGTGATTGATGCATCCCCTCAACTGTGTGGCAGAATCAGGTTCATCGCTCAACACCTCTTGACTCCAGCACCTGGCTTCAGAACTGACATATTGCCTTCACTGTGTGCTCGTTGCTTGCAACCAGGAAAGGTACTCTGTTCACCAGGGCCTGCGTGGGTCCTGTGGCCGGCCTGCGCTTCCACGAAGTCGGCCCAAACCTTGACTTTGTCCCAGTCCAGCATGACCTAAAGTAACCTTTTAGCGCTACTTGCTTCTAAGTGCTTTTACTGCATTCATTATTTTAAAAGTTCAAAATCTCAAGTTCTGTACATTGTATTTTTGTCAATTTGATCTTGTTTTGTTAATAATATAAAAACTTGTTTTCTTAAACCTGTGTGGAGTCTTTTTGTGGTGTATTCATTGTGTAACTGTGTGTGTATTAGACAAATACTTTACATATTGTCTCTTTAGGTAAGCCTGACTGCTCTGTGTCAAGCCACTAAAGGGTGAGCACAGGTTGTCTTTTTAGAGTCTGGTGGTCCACGGACCTATTATGAAATGGACAATCAGACTGCCACAGCCCCACCACAGCCCAGGGAACCGCCGTTCCCTGGTGGTGTTGCAATGGCCAGGAGGCCGCAATATGCTTGGCAGGATACACAATAATTTTTTTGGCTTCTCGTTTCCCTTACTTTCAAGTGTGTCCTAAGTTTTATATGTAAAAACCTAGTAGACCTGGCAAGCAGGATTTGACATTCAAGAAGGATGTGGCACTGTAATACCAAAAAGGAAACGCCCAGCCCTCACCCTGCGTATTCGAGGAGGTTTAGAGGATTCAACTCTGTTTATTCAGCTGAGCCTATTCTTTGCTCCTGGTAAGCATTTCACACCTATTCACATGATAATTACTGGCTGGCAATAGTGGGAGAGCAAATGCAAATTTAGCCTACAGGCACTTTAGGCAGAGAAAAGGTAACTTTCTAAAAGCTACTGTTCTTTAATATTTATTAGCAATCTGACTTCACAATTGAATCAGAATTTTAAGAACTATTATAAATAGTTGTTAAATTATTTTTCTAGTTAGTCCCATTCCAAAAATTCAAAATTAGGATTTTTAATCTGTACTCTGGTTTTCTACTTAGGACAGCTAGACCTCCCCACAGAGCAAAATGCCTTTGGGTGCTAGTCATTGCAAGGCAGGGTTAACATTCAATTCCTACATGTCCTACTTTTAAATACCAGGCACCCTGCCTTGTGGACTACAAGGCCTACATAGGGGTAACTTAGGGTCTGATTTAGAACTCAGCGGACAGGTTACTCCATCACAATGGCGACAGAGATCCCATCTGCTGAAATATAAATCCCATTGGATATGATGGAAATTATATTTAGGCGGACGGGATATCCGCCACCATTGTGATGGTGAAAATTCAAAATCAGGCCCTTATTAATATTTAGAAGGGAGGTTTTGACCTTCCAAAATAATTTATTTTGACAGGTCAAATTGCACTTTTGACATTGCTACACTCCTGGTACCCTGGTAGGCCTGAAGCCATGTTTGCTCTACAGCAACTGGTTAGCAGGGTTAAAGTGCTCAGATTTTTAAAGCCAGCAAAAATATAGCGTCAAGCAAAAGGAAAAAAATGCTGAGTGACCATGCAGAAAAGATAGATTTCCTACAATATCCCACAATGTCAACATACTTCTAAAGCTAGCCTGACCTATTTGCGTGGCCAATACTAGTTAACTGTATCAGCTCAATTAGCAAATAACAATGATTTTATTGTGAATAATTGGAGTTGAACATGTTTCAATTCAATAATCCCCCATAACACTTTCTTCTGCAGCTATTCACTGTTAGACACTTACATCTTCTTTAAAACCTATGTCAGAACACCTCACATGTCATCCCCTTGCTTTTCACCACTATCTTTTCACTCTGTCTTTCTGCATGTTCTTCCTTGTGTTGTTCCCTTCACTATGCTCTCTCCTCAACACCCACTCAAACACACTGAGCAGAAATTCACACAAATTCAGCATTTCATTTTCCTTAGTTTGATGCTGTCAATATACTGACAGCTGTGTACCTCCTTCACACACTTTCTCATTAAATGGTAATTACAATTGGCATATGTGTGACCATCAGTCTGTGTGCTCTCCAGAAAAGCAAGGGATCAAATGAGCATGTAATCAAAGCAATGTTATGACTCACCAACAGGCTTTGTGAGAAACTCTCACTGACTTCATCCGCAACTCCCAAGCTGTGAATCGTGCCCTGTCATGCACACTCACCAATAACCTGAACTCACACTGGTCCCCAGAGGTGACTTTTTTGACAGTTCATGCATCTGGTGAAAACATATATTCTTAGGGAATGCAAGACAAAGAAAAATGAGAAATGTAAACAGGGCTACATTGCTCTCCTTACTCAACCCTCAGCAGTTTGGCAAATCAGTGTAGCAGCAGGCCGGACAAATTATATTTCAAATGTAAAAAATGCATTAAGAAAAGCCTATACATTGTAGGGGGGATCGCACAAATATAGCTGGCCCAACTCTGCTGGGCCCCTTGTTGCTACAGCCCTGCACTGAAGAGAACGCATGACACCAGTTCAGCAATCACTCTACCGGCTACCTGCCATTTTACTAGCTATATTTATGGCACTCTCCATCCTTCACATCGTCTCAGAAGGAAATGGACCACTTTATCTACAAGTTAAATTCAAACAATACAAACAAATTAGAACATAGAACTCAAGACATGGATCATCATATCACCTTATTACAAAACAATCCATAGGAGGCACCACTTTCTCAGTAAAAGCTGCCAAGCTCTGGAACATACTACCAGCCAAGATTCTAAACAGTCAGGCGAGAAGTAAAAACATAGCTATTGCCAAAGTAATTACGTAATCCCATAAACCTGGGATTGAACCAGGAATAATATTCACTCCTTCAAGTACAATATACAGTCTACCGTCCACAGATCTGAAACATCCCAAACAGCACACAACTTCCTATGTCCAATAAGTTATGAAGGGCTGTCCTGAAGGGGCGGCTCCTCCGTATTGGTGGAGGAGTGTTGCCCCACAGCCCGCACCAGTAGATGATAAATAAAATGATAATAATATAATGTTATTATCATTTTATTTATGCTGTCTCTCTGAGTCACAATAAGTATAGGGTGGGGCGGAGTCGGGCATGTCAGGGAGGAGGAGAAGTGTGCACTTATGAGGACGGTCAGCCAAACACACATGTGCACTTATTGTATTGTATTGTATTTTAATTGCATTTATATAGCGCTTACTACCCCTGACGAGGCGTCGAAGCGCTTTTTCGGTGAGTAGCACGCTACTCCAGGACCCATAGAGGATTAGTGTTGAATTAGTATAGTGAAACATGCAAGTACATTTTAAGTGGTGGATAGGTTAGTCAGTTATTTGGATTAGAATGATAGCAGAAGGATAGAGGAGGAAAAAAAGGTTTGTATTTATATAGCGCTTGTTACCCCTGATGGGGTGTTGAAGCACGCTACTCCGGAAGCCCATAAAGGATTAGTGGTGAATTAATATGGTGAAATATGAAAGTAGTTTCAGTGGTGGATATTAGTCAGTTATTTGGAGTGAGAAAGATAGCGGAGGGATAAAAAGGGAAGAAAGGTTTGCATTCATATAGCACTTGTTACCCCTGATGGGTGTTGAAGCGCTTTTCTGGCGAGTAGCACGCCACTCCGGAACCCATTAAGGATTAGTGTTGAAAATTAGTATAGTAAAAAATGAAGTAATTTGAGTAGTGGATATGTTGTTCAGTTATTTGGGTAGAGAAGGGTAGGTGGCGGGATAGAAGAGGGAAAGAGGTTTGTATTTATATAGCGCTTGCTACCCCTGATGGGGTTTTGAAGCGCAAGTAGCACACTACTCTGGAACCCATAAGTATTAGTGTTGAATTAGTATGGTGAAACATGAAAGTAATTTTAGTGGTGAATATGTTAGTCAGTTATTTGGATTGAGAAGGGTTGGGGAGGGTAGAAAGGGAAAAGGTCTGCATTTATATAGCGCTTGTAACCCTGATGGGGTGTTGAGATGCTTTATTGGTGAGTAGCACGCTACTCTGGAACCCATAAAGGATTAGTGGTGAATTAGTATAGTTGAAAATGGAATTTGAGAATTGAACATGTTAGTCTGTTAATTTTGATTGAAAAGGATAGTGGAGGGATAAAAGAGTGAAGGATTTTTTTTTTTTTAGGTCTTAGCAGTAGGAGGAGGCTTTTGGATGAGTAAAAGGGGGTTTTGGAGGAGGAGTCAGGGAAGAGTTTAGAAAGGTTTGTTTTAGGGGATCGGTATAGTAAAAGAGGTGTCAGATGATGCAAGGAGGGTAGAGTAGGAGAGAGTCTAGAAAGGGTTATTTTGGGGATCATAGTAGTGGTATGGGGTTTGGGATAAATGAGAGTGTGGATGTAGAGGATATATTGATAAATGTATAGGATGAGAGATAGGGTAGTGCATTGGAAAGAGTAGTAGAAAGAAGTTTGAGATGAGTCAGAAGGTTGGGCTAGAAGATATATTGAGATAAGTATAGGCTGAGAACTAGGGTAGTGCCTTGGAAATGCTAAATTAGAAGAAAGTGATAAATATATAGATCCATAAGTACATTGAAAGTATATAGATACATAAAGGAGGTAAGTATATGTAGATTAAAGATATTGATAGAGGCACAGGATGAGAAATAGGGTAGTGCATTGGATATGCTTTTTCAGGAGAAAAGTAACAGAGACACAGATCCAAGTACATGGAAGGTACATAGACGCACAATGGAAGTAAGTACATGTAGACCAAAGATGATATTTATTTATTTATTATTATTATTATTATTATTATTTTTTTTCTCTCAACAACATAACTATTCTACACGTCTATACAAAGCAATACACAAAGACAGGTACACGTCCACAGTGAAAACAAATGCCCACACACAGAGGGATATGCCGTAAACCTCCGTCTGCGTATGGTGCCCATGTGGGGAAGAGCCAACTCCCGAGCAGTTCTCTGAAGACAAGGCGGTCATCGGCGGATCCCACGCTGGGGGGCAAAGAGCTCCATAGCCCGGCCGCCCGAACAGAGAAGGATGTGCCACCCATGGTTCTCTTCTTGTATCTTGGGATTTTGAGGCAAGATGCTCATTTAGAGCGGAGGTTCCTCTGTTGAATGTGTTTGGTGATTTTATTCCTGATGAAGAGTGGTCCCATTCCATGTATTGCTTTGTGGGTGATACAAAGCAGCTTGAACGTGGATCTTCTGGCAACCGGTGACCAATGCAGGGCTTTCAAGGCAGGGGAGATGTGGTCTCGCGGTTTGATATGCAAGAGTAGTCTGGCAGCCGAGTTCTGAATCCGTTGTAGTCTTTTCATGGTTGTTAAAGGTGATCCGTGGTAGAGGCTATTGGCGTAATCGAGTTTGGACATAACAAGGAGATGGTAGCTTGGACCTTGTGCGGAAATCCCAAATGAGGAAAATTCGTCGCAGCGTTTTTATAGTGACAAAGCTTGATCTTGCTAGTTTGTCCACTTGGGCATTCATCGACAGCTTGGAGTCCATGGTCATTCCGAGGTTTCTTACTTCCTGCGATACTTTAGGTGGTGATCCCAGTTCATTAGGCCATGCGGCAAGCGGGTTGTAATGTTTCCAATCGCCACACGTGAGTATTTCCGTTTTTGAAGTATTCAATTTAAGATGGCTCCAAGTCATCCACTGATCCACGGCTCTGAGACAGCTGAAAATTGGTTATTTTCCAATGTCTTTGGGGCATTCCAGTTGAAGGAGTATTTGCGTGTCATCTGCATAGTTATAGCATGTGAGGTGAAATTTATTGATCAGTACTGGTAATGACTTCATGTAGATGTTGAAAAGCATGGGCGAGATGATAGAACCTTGAGGGACCCCTGCTTTTGTGGAGTACGGTTTGGACGAGAAAGGTGGGGTATGGATGACATTAGTTCTGTTTCGAAGGTAGGACGCGATCCAGTCTAGAGCAGTTCCCTCTATGCCGGCTTCATAGAGTCTTTGTTTCAGAGTGTCATGGTCAACCGTGTCAAAGGCAGCCGAGAGGTCCAAGAGGAGTAGCGCAGCAACTCCGTTGCGGTCAACTGTATTTTTCAGGTCATCCCAGATGGCAAGGAGGGCAGATTCAGTGCCTCTCCCCGGACGGAATCCTGTTTGGAAGTCTGAAAGTATGTCATTCTCTTCAATGAATTGTGACATCTGGGCGAACGCTGCTCTTTCTATCAGTTTGCCCAGGAAAGGTCCATTTGTTATGGGTCTGTAGTTGTCAGGGTTCAGCGGGTCCAAGTTTGTTTTCTTCAGTAAAGTGGCGTATGTGTGATTTTTTGAGTTCTTCTGGAAATATTCCGGTAGTGAAGGAATCGTTGATGATTCTTCTTACTGGAGTGGCAGCAGAGGTTGTTAAAAGAATTGTTTTGAAAATTTGTGGTGGACATGGGTCAGAAGGGCTGCCGGCAGGCCTGCTTGCTTTGACCAGGTCCATAAATTCATCGTGTGAGATGTGTTGGAAGGAACGGAGAGGCTTGGTTAGAGTATTCTTGGATTGTTGTTTTGTACAAGGGTTAGTGCTGGTGCTTTGTTTCTGTTTTAAGTATGAGTCCAACGTGTCTGCTTTGTCCGTGTAATGATTTGCCAGTTTGTCTGTGAAATCTTGAGTAACAGGATGAGTTCCTTCTAGGCAATTTGGTTTGCGAAATTCATTGAGTATTTTATAGAATTCTTTATTTGCACATTTAGCGTTTTGAATTCTGTCTGAATAGTACCTTTTCTTAGCTTTTTTGATAGCCGACTTGTATAATCTGTTAATTTTTTGTAGGTGAAGTTTGTCTTGTTTGGCGTTTGTTTTGAGCCAGGTACGTTGCAGCTTTCTAATTTGTTGTTTTATGTCTTTATGTTTCTCCAACCTGGCTGTGTTACACAGCCGGGTTGCCTGAAAAGCCACAGGCTCCAATTCATTGTCAGAGCACCAAACAAGGCTGCTCAGACCAATCCTGGTGCTGCTATCATGCTATGGGAGCAGCATCTGGATTGGGTGTGGAGCCTGTTCCCTGAGGGCCCATCCCCTTTCGGCCCGGCGAGAAGAGCAGCAAGACAGCCATCAGCAGTAGTGGAGCAGCAGGTGTCTTTTATTTTTGTAACTTTTATATTATATTTATATTTTATATTATTAAAGTTTACTATTCTTTAAAAATATTTTACTAGCTTATAATGGTTTGATAAACCTTTTAAAATTTTCCCTATAGTGTACCGTAGGGAGCTCTCCATCCAGATTGTGGAGTTTTCTTCTAGTAAAGTAAAGAGAAAAATAAAAACTATTTTTATGTTAACTATTAAAGTAAATTAATTTTATATATTTATTTTAATGTAGACCAAAACATGAAACATGCTACAGCACTATAATTAAATCTTTAGTTAATGTAAATATATTAAAATTAAATAACAATTTATTTTCTCTGAACTTTATACTAAACAATAAATTCCCACCTAAAATAAAATAACAATGCTTTTATTATGAATTAATAAATATTAAAAGTGAGGTATAGAATTCATTCAAAGCAATTAACTTATATTTTAATAAACATTAATGTTACATTAATCTGTAATCCCAAAAAGTTGTTAAAATATTTCATATTTACATAATAAATATATTTTATATATAAAGTCTTTCTTAACATTAAAGTACATTACGATTTTTAAAATTATTTTAAAAATACATTTTTATTTATTTATTTATTCAGTGTTTTCTATAGCGCGAACAAGACCCAAGAATTGGGTGTCAGAGCGCTTTACATCATCACCCATTCACAATCAGAGGATATTCAATTCTTTAACCACAAGCGTAAAAACGTGTTCAATAATATTGGCAGATGCTAACCCTTGTCCAACCCGCAACATATTGAAGAATAAGGAAATCATTAGGTAAAAGTAAAACATGCCATAAACATACTTCTGAACCAGAATAGGTCCACACCTGATATCCTAGCTGTCTATGATGGTTATATTATTGCTACTTTAAAACAAATATACATCGATCGAGTTACTTGACTGTAGACAACATCCCTGTAGATGGACAAGGGACTAAGGGGTCGATTCCGATTCGGGCCGGAAAAAGCACCGACCGACTCGGAGCCGGAATTTATTCCGACCGACACGTACCTGTGGCGCCCGACACGCCAAGTACGATGCAAAGCGTGCAAAATCCGACCGACACGTACCGAACCCAAGCCGAACGACCAAGCCGCACGGAAAACAGCAATCCGGCCGGAAAAACACGCGATTCGAACCGACCGACACGCACCCCGAACAAATCCAACCGAAACGTACCCGCGAACTCCAAACCGCAAAGTACGATGCAAGGCGCGAAAACCACGACCGAGTCGTACGGAGGACAAGCCGTACGACCGACACGCATACAAAACCGAGCCGAGTAACACAAAACACCGCGACCGACGCGTACGCAGCATAGAAAACTGCACAAACACAGCGTGAACGAAGCGGAGAACACCGTATGAGACAAATGCAGGGTCCGACTCGGTCACAAGAACGTTTCCAACATGCACAGACAGTACAAAGGAAAAATTACACAAAAAAGGCCAAACAAGCAATTACAAAGCCAATAAATACTGGGGGGTGGGGACAGAGAACAAAGACACACCCACAACTCCACCCATATAAAGGACACAAATCCCAACCATGATCCTTTGCAAATGCCATTCCACTGCCAGCACCCAACAGACAACAACCACACACCCACAGCTCATCCCTCACACAAGCCACACACCATCAGCACACCAACAAATACCTACCTCACATACACCCAGCAAAACACACACCCACACACCCTCACCTGCACACCAACACACACATCACTCACCATCACCACCCATCACCATGCCCCCCAAGAAGAATCACAAGTTCCTAGATTGTGAATTGGAAGTCCTGGTAGACGAGATCCTCAGGGTAGAGCCACAGCTAATTGGCACACTGGTCCAACAGACCCCCATCTCCCAGAAAACCAAGATGTGGGAGAGGATCATCAACAGGGTGAACGCACAATCACCATGTCTGCGCACAAAGACCGACATCCAGAACAGGTGGTATGACGTGCGCAGGAGGGTCCGGGAGCTGCTCAAGAAAGACTACCTCCTGAGCCAATACACCGGCAGTGGCCCTCCTGCCAAGCCAGTATACCTCAGGCCCTGGGAGGAGAAGGTGCGGGCCATCCTTCCGCCAGTGAGCGTATATGGACTAGAGACAAATGTACACAATATTCTGCCACAATACACACACACATCACTGTCAAGGGGAGAGTCAAACCATGCACTCATAGCAATTACACAGCAACCAGAACAGAATCATCCCAAAATGTGTATGTCAGACAGATAAACACAACACAAGCCATCTCAAAGTTACATTTAACCGTGCCATCACATGTACAAACACAACTACAACTACAGCTAGGCAGTGGCACAAATAGAACTAACAAACACATCCAGACATGTAGCCACCACTACAACACCAACACACAGTGAAGACCACTGAAAGAAAGGAATTCTGTGTATGCTGGGCAAGTCAGTGTAGCCAATAGCATCATGGGAGTTGTAGTCACACATATTGCCCCCCCCCCACAACTGTCCCATCAACACCACCATGAACCATGCGCACATCACAGGGAGTGGAAAAGGACTCACAAGATGGCTGACACTGGCTACTGCTGTGGGGAGCACAAGGCCCTGCTGGCAACTGTGCACCAACAAACAGCAGGACACCACTGACTGACATCCTGAGAGACAACTTCCACTCCCTGCAATGGAAGCACGTTCCATGGTGGGATATCTGGCTGGCTGGGTGGGAAGGAGGACTTGCAGCACTGACCATAGTCACAAGCACCTCCCCTCACACCCCCCCTCAACACAAACTCCACAGAACCCACCTGGGAGAATGCAATGCCTCACATCCTAACTCAAGATCCCACAAAGAACCACCACCCTGGGTTATGTTGTGTGAAGCCCATGGACACTCTTGGGACTTTTAGCCAAACAACTGCCAGGACAACACTCCCAGCCATCCTGTCAGCACAGGCAGCCCACCCCACAGGGAAGCTGAGTCAAAAGGAAGGAAGCATGGGCATGCTGGGAAGGGGGGTGGAGGCAATAGCATGATGGGAGTAGTAGGCACAGATATTGCTCAGCCTCACAACTGGCCCATCAACACCACCCTGAACCATGCTCACATCACAGGGAGTGGAGAAGGACTCACAAGATGGCTGACACTGGCTACTGCTGTGGGGAGCACAAGGCCCTGCTGGCAACTGTGCACCAACAAACAGCAGGACACCACTGACTGACATCCTGAGAGACAACTTCCACTCCCTGCAATGCAAGCACAGTCCATGGTGGGATATCTGGCTGGCTGGGTGGGAAGGAGGACTTGCAGCACTGACCATAGTCACAAGCACCTCCCCTCACACCCCCTCAACACAAACTCCACAGAACCCACCTGGGAGAATGCAATGCCTCACATCCTAACTCAAGATCCCACAAAGAACCACCACCCTGGGTTATGTTGTGTGAAGCACAGGGACACTCTTGGAACTTTTAGCCAAACAACTGCCAGGACAACACTCCCAGCCATCCTGTCAGCACAGGCAGCCCACCCCACAGGGAAGCTGAGTCAAAGGAAGGAAGCATGGGCATGCTGGGAAGGGGGGTGGAGGCAATAGCATGATGGGAGTAGTAGGCACAGATATTGCTCAGCCTCACAACTGGCCCATCAACACCACCCTGAACCATGCTCACATCACAGGGAGTGGAGAAGGACTCACAAGATGGCTGACACTGGCTACTGCTGTGGGGAGCACAAGGCCCTGCTGGCAACTGTGCACCAACAAACAGCAGGACACCACTGACTGACATCCTGAGAGACAACTTCCACTCCCTGCAATGCAAGCACAGTCCATGGTGGGATAACTGACTGGCTGGGTGGGAAGGAGAGCCGGCTGTCAACAAAATACAACCAATGCAGACCATGTTCACACCCCAACAAATACATAGTAATGCCCAAATAATGCAGGACAATGTGCCACACCAATATCAACCCCTGACTGTGACGACTTAGGACAATGCAATGTACAGGCCCGCACCCAGAGGCACAGTCACAACTGTCAGGTGTGTCAACCATTGATGCCTGCAGAAACATAACATACATTGTGTGTGTCTCCCAAAAACAGGTGATGATGGGGACACAGCAGCAGACGCTGAGGAGTCCCAGTCCCAGGCTCAAGAGGATGCGGAGCTCACTGGTGTCGTACAGCCTCTGCCCTCCTCGGACGAAGAAGACCAACCTGGCACATCCGGTGCAAGTCTACATGCAGCACCAGCAGGACCACCAGCTGCAGCACCAGCAGGACTACCAGCTGCAGCACCAGCAGGACCACCAGCTGCACCACCTGCACCCACCCCTCCAAAGACTGTCACCACAAATACCATCCCCGCCGACATGGACAGAACAAGGAGCAACACCAGCACAGGGACCCTGGACCAACGTGGGGCCATGGACACCACCACCACCACCAACCCCCAAGGTGGACCAGGGTCATCTGTGCGTGCCACTGCACGCACTGCACATGTCGGCAGGGGTGGTGGGAGGGGTGGGAGACAGAGGTCGCTGCTTGCAGATGTTGCTGGTGTGCATGATGACCCACAACTGGTACGCATAGCTGATGCGTACCAGTCCAGCACTGGAGATCTCAGCCAGGTAGTGGGGCTCCTCAGAGACATGAAACAGCAGCAGGCTGCCCATCATGCCCGCTTGGACGCACACATGTCCCGCGTGGACTCACACATGTCCCGCGTGGAGTCCAAGTGGGACGCACTGCATGAGATGACGGCGGTGCACAGGGACATTTTACAATGCCTCCGCCAGATGAACAGCAACCAGTCCACACCTCCCTGTGTGCCAACAACATCTGGTGCTGAACAAACTGCAACTGCCACAGGGAGGGAGGATGACTCTGGCGGAGAGTCCCCTGCACCGCAGCAGCCTGTACTTGAGGGGCCCCCCCAAAGAAGAGGGGTCGTCCGAGGAGGGGCAAGTGAGAGGCGGATGGCCAAGCGCAACTCCCAGGAAGCCTGAACCTGTTCTGGATGTTCACCTTTGTGCACAGACTGTTCACCCTGTTGACGGCAACACAACTCCCACACATTGCATGGGGAGTACAAGTTGGACCAATGTCTCAGACAACTGTGGCCCCGATACCGGGGATTTTGTCTACCAGGACTTTCAATTCACCTAGGAACTTCTGATTGCAAGATATATGTACAGCACTACCCATCCTATGCACTATTCACACAAATGTATCACAATAAACACACTAATACACCATACTTGCCTCTGTTGTGATTCCAACGTGGGTGCTGTTATGGGGATGATGAACTGCAAAATTACACTGTGTATGCGAACTGCAACAGCAAGTACAACACAGGCATGTGAGTAAAGGCAACGTGACACATATTAGGGAGACACACCACCAGGGCTACACAACACATACACACCTAGGCCATCTGACTCATTGCCTACACTGATGTTGCCAGGGAAGACGGTGCAATGCACAGACACCACACCTATTCCCAGTTGTAGTCAAGTAGCCCACAGGTGCAGTGAGCAAATGGCAGTCAAATGTGTGACCACAGACAACGCACATCACAAAGTGAAGCACAGGTTTATTACACAGTTGCAACATGTCGTAACCACTACAGATGCAAGGTAATCCCACCTGGCAGCGGGCACACAGTCAACAACTGTAGAAGGAAGGAAGTCCATGGGTGTGGCGCACATCACCTGTAGGGACACAACAGCTACCATCCTGGAAGTACAATCACGTCGTCGGTGGACACCGTTGACCAAACGAATCTGAAAGTACCCTGTGAAGGACGGAAATGACACACAGTCAAAAGCAATGGAGAACAGGACAGAACAGCAAAACTCATGCACAATACATGTTACAAGATACCCACCCAGAACCAAGTTAGCATGTCAACACTGTTGGGGAGTACAGACCACCTGTAAGCACACATCGCTACACACATCCAGTCAAGTAGCCCATGGACACACTCCAACAGCACCAGAGCACCGCCTACACATATCATGCCAACTCACATCATTGACATGACACCTCAGGATACTCACATTCAGCTAAAGAAGTTGGTGATTAGCTGTGTGCGGACATCACCCTCATCATCATCATCATCATCACTGGCATCGTGGTCCAGGCCAGGATCCTCCACAGGTGGCGGATGTTGGTCATTGTCATCCTGGATGAGAGGCAACTCCTTCCGCACTGCCAGGTTGTGGAGCATGCAGCAAACGATGATAATCTTGCACACTTTCGCAGGGGCATATGGGAGGGACCCTCCGGTCTTGTCCAGGCAGCGGAAGCGGCTCTTCAGGAGACCAAATGTCCGCTCAATCACTCTCCTGGTCCGACCATGTGCCTCATTGTAGCGCATCTAGGCTGGTGTCACAGGGTTCCTGAGGGGTGTCAGCAACCACGACATGTTGGGGTATCCCGAGTCACCTATGGACAGACAAGTGCACATTAGCTGACTTGGAAAAGTGGGCGGAATACTACAGATCAGATCACACACAATGGCACAAAGTCAGTACACACCGACAAGCCAGGCACGCTGGTTCTGCATCTGTGCCATCATCCTGGAGATGCGACTACTCCTCATCACAAAGGCATTGTGTGCTGAACCTGGGAAACGGGCACACACGTGTGTGATGGTCATATCTGCAAGACACACCACCAGTGCATTGACCGAGTGGTAGTGCTTGCGGTTCCTGTAGGCCTGCTCCTGGGCCTGTGGTGGTACCAAAGCCACATGTGTCCCATCAATGGAGCCAATGACATGCGGCATCCTCCCCAGGGCATAGAAGTCACTCTTCACGTCAGTGAGTCGTTGCAGTCTAGGGAAATAGATGTACCGGTTCAGGAATAGCAACATTGCCGCCAAAACATCGCGGAGCACACGGCTCAACATGGTCTGTGACATCCCACCAGCAGTCGCCACAGTATGTTGGAAGGTACCGGTGGCAAAGAAGTGTAGGGCTGCCATCACCTTCACCTTGGGGCTGTAGGATACGGCCGGCCAGGCTGCAAATGTGGGGCCAACTGCACTGCCAAATCCTCAATCAGCTGCCTGGTGAAGCGGTACCGTCGGATGCTGTCCCGTTCCACCATCGTTGCCAGGTCTGGGAATGGTCGATGGACAGCAGGAGCCCTGCAGTGCAGAGGAGAAGAAAGCAAGATTGTCAGTCACCCCACATATGCGGCATTGAACACACTCAATATCCCAACATACATCATTATGAGGCACAACTACATGAAGTGTGCAGTTCCGTAAGGACATGTATGGTACATACATGGCCAACATCTGTCATCACGGTTCAACAAGTGGCATCAATAAGTCCCAGGTTGGCCCATTGGATATCATGAGGCCGTGTCACAGTTCCCATCTCCTGCTGCCGTGTCACAATCACCCCCACAGTGGCTTGTGAGGACAGATGTGCCCCAGGCATCACAGCTCAACGACAGGTACATTCCCAGGGACCCTTTATTGCCACATGGACACTGGCATTACATGGAGTATCATGTATACACCACAGCAAAACAACTATGACCCCCACAGCTAGTGGTCCCACTTGCCACTGCAGGACAGACATGGACGTCTGTGACACACACACGCACAACATCAAAGTCCATGCACACACAACGTGGATGTGGAGACTGTCTCCCATTGTGCACATGAAATCAGAGACATTGTAAACACTACATGCACACAGACTGTGGAGGACCATCACTATTGTGACACTGGGACACCCTGGCTCAAACATACCGTCCCACATGGGACTCACGGGGTATGTGACATGACATACACATACACCACCGTGAAATGTGACCATGGCACATGCACAGATATGAACAGTTGCACATCACAGTGGTCATGTACACGTAACACCCAGGATCCTGTCCCCATGAACACGTGCACAGCCTGGGGGTGGCTGCCCCCAGGTGACACCCACAGGACAACATGTACACCAACATACACACAATAGGAAATGCAGCCTTACATGCCTTATTATACAGTTTGGACAGGCTGTCGTGTTGTAGGTGTGCCCCTCACTCCCTGGGAGCTATCTGTGGCTGGCATATGTCCATCTGAGACAGGCATGGTGACATATGCCAGTCACTTGTACAGGGATGCGTTGAACAGCAATGGACCGATCGGTGCCCCCGGACGGCCCATTGCATTCAATGTGTGCGGGTACGCGTTGTACCCCTGTACGCGTTGTACCGCAATGGACCGATCGGTGCCCCGGCCGGCCCATTGCATTCAATGTGTCGTGCGGTACGCGTTGTACCCCTGTACGCGTTGATACCGCAATGGACCGATCGGTGCCCCGGCCGGCCCATTGCATTCAATGTGTCGAGTACGTTTGTACCCCTGTACGCGTTGATCAGCAATGGACCGATCGGTGCCCCGGCCGGCCCATTGCATTCAATGTGTCGCGGTGCACGCGTTGTACCCCTGTACGCGTTGTACCGCAATGGACCGATCGGTGCCCCGGCCGGCCCATTGCATTCAATGTGTGCGGGCACGCGTTGTACCCCTGTGCGCGTTGATACCGCAATGGACCGATCGGTGCCCCGGCCGGCCCATTGCATTCAATGTGTGCGGGTAGGCGTTGTACCCCTGTACGCGTTGATCAGCAATGGACCGATCGGTGCCCCGGCCGGCCCATTGCATTCAATGTGCGCGGGTACGCGTTGTACCCCTATGCGCGTTGATCAGCAATGGACCGATCGGTGCCCCGGCCGGCCCATTGCATTCAATGTGTGCGGGTACGCGTTGTACCCCTGTACGCGTTGATACCGCAATGGACCGATCGGTGCCCCCAGCCGGCCCATTGCATTCAATGTGTGCGGGTACGCGTTGTACCCCTGTACACGTTGTACCGCAATGGACCGATCGGTGCCCCGGCCGGCCCATTGCATTCAATGTGTCTTGAGTGCAGCGTTGTTCCCCTATACGGCGTTGATCAGCAATGGACCGATCGGTGCCCCTGGCCGGCCCATTGCATTCAATGTGTCGCGAGTACGCGTTGTACCCTATGCGCGTTGATCAGCAATGGACCGATCGGTGCACCCGGCCGGCCCATTGCATTCAATGTGTGCGAGTGCAGCGTTGTACCCCTGTACGCGTTGTACCGCAATGGACCGATCGGTGCCCCCAGCCGGCCCATTGCATTCAATGTGTGTGAGTACGCGTTGTACCCCTGTACACATTGTACCGCAATGGACCGATCGGTGCCCCGGCGGCCCATTGCATTCAATGTGCACGGGTACGCGTTGTACCCCTAGTACGCGTTGATCAGCAATGGACCGATCGGTGCCCCGGCCGGCCCATTGCATTCAATGTGTGCGGTGCACGCGTTGTACCTCTGTACGCGTTGATCAGCAATGGACCGATCGGTGCCCCGGCCGGCCCATTGCATTCAATGTGTGCTGGTACGCGCTGTACCCCTGTGCGCGTTGATACCCCAATGGACCGATCGGTGCCCCGGCCGGCCTATTGCATTCAATGTGTGCGGGTACGCGTTGTACCCCTATGCTGGCGTTGATCAGCAATGGACCGATCCGGTGCCCCCGGCCGCCCTTTGCATTCAATATGCGTGGAGTACGCGTTGTACCCCTGCACGCGTTGATCAGCAATGGACCGTCGGTGCCCCGGCCGGCCCATTGCATTCAAAGTGTGCGGAGTACGCGTTGTACCCCTGTACGCGTTAGTACCGCAATGGACCGATCGGTGCCCCCGGCCGGCCCATTGCATTCAATGTGTGCGGGTACGCGTTGTACCCCTGTGCGCGTTGATCAGCAATGGACCGATCGGTGCCCCGGCCGACCCATTGCATTCAATGTGTGCAGGTACGCGTTGTACCCCTGTACGCGTTGTACCGCAATGGACCGATCGGTGCCCCGGCCGGCCCAATGCATTCAATGTGTGCGGGTACGCGTTGTACCCCTGTACGCGTTGTACCGCAATGGACCGATAGGTGCCCCGGCCGGCCCATTGCATTCAATGTGTGTGGGTACGCGTTGTACCCCTGTGCGCGTTGATCAGCAATGGACCGATCGGTGCGCACCCATTGACAATGGCCTAGCCTGGCAACGGACGCGTTTTCGAAATTCGAGCGAGTCGTTTGCTGGAAATTCAGTTGGTCACCCACAACAATGTTGCAAAATCATGTATGTCATGAAGTTGAAGATTTGAAGGATGCTGTGGGCGTGAATTGGTGCTGCTATTCCATGGATTGGCCAGATTCAGAAGATGCAAACGACTTGGACCTATCACTTTGGACACAAGGGACAGTATCTGCCTCTCCAGCACATATATATTGCTGGCTGTTCCCCTGAGAGCTCACTTGCCTGCACTACATGCTCCAGGACGACATCTGCCACTGCACTGCTGCTGTCTCTGCCCCTCTGGACCCTGCAATGGCACGTACTGTGGAGAGAGCCCCAGCCTTCAGCCTTGAGGAGAACCAGGCCCTGCTGGACAGCCTACTTCCACAGTACAGCAAGCTGTATGGGACACCAGGGGAGCAGGTGAGTGTTCTGTGCACTGCCTTTCTGAATGTGCATTTTGTCTGACTAGCAAGGCTGAAAGTCTGCACGCCACTGGCTAGCAGGCTCACTGAGTAGTTGTCACCCCCATAGTGTGTAGTGACATGCACTGGACAGGTATGGTGCAGTGACAGTGCATTTGAACAAGGTTTTACTTCCCATGCAATGATACCATGTAGTGACTTCTGGCAAACTGTCCATGGGCAGCTTTGCACTGCCTGTGTACATCATGTGCCCCTGTGATTGAGACATGTATATACAACTGTGTCATGCACGGATATGTTGCATGTGTAGTAATGGCCTTTTCACTTTGTCATCCTGACAGGTTAATGCCCATCGGAAGCAGGAGATCTGGAAGGACATCGTCCGGGCTGTCCGGTCCGTGGGGTCTACAAGCGCCGGATCCGCAACTGCCAGAAGAGGTGGCAGGACCTTCGGGGCTGGACCCGGAGGATTGCACGGGTCCAGCTGAAGCTGTCGCCTCCTCGCAGAAGGGGCGGAACACGGACCCTGACCCCCACATGCTCCAGATCCTGGCGGTGGTGTTTCCAGACCTGGATGGGCAGCTGAAGGCCAGACAGCAGCAAGGAGGGGTGAGTCAAAGACTGCACTGTGAACTCTGTATTACATGCTATGTGCCCTCCTCTGGCCTGGTTCAACTGCCACAGTACAGCAGTCATGTTGTCCAGGAGCCATGTCCCTCTATTGTGCACTGCCCACTCCTCATCTGATACCCAGGTGTGGCCCTTACATTCAGGGACTTGTGTCACTTGGGACTGTGTCCTTGCAGTTTGCTTCACTAAAGGTGGGGGACAGCATCTGTTTCCCTAACTCTGTTGTGGGCATCATGGGTGGGTCCATTGTTCACACAACGCCTGTGTTCGGACATGTAATCTGCGTGTTGCTTTGATATGCGGTCCACTTGCAGAGCTGAGCCACCACATGTGCCTGGGGTATGTGGCACACACCCATGCAGCGGGTGGGAACAATGTTTGGGCCCCAGGAGTGTGCAGATTACGTGTGTCACACATACATAGCCAGCTATCCACTGTCCAGGGCTCATCCCTCATTCATCTGGGGCAGGACAGTCATGCCTACTCCAGGCCATGCAATGCACTCTGTACTCCCACTCCCGTGTATCAGCTGACACATTGTGCGCAGTGATTTGACCCCTCAGGTGTCTGCCTCTGTGTCAGTGTGCTGTGGATTTGTTGCCAGGACTGCTGGGGTGTTTCTCGGTAGGGGCTCAGCATGCCACTGGAGATGTGACCATAGGAGACGATACTTGTGTGTCACATAGGTGTTTGATCAGCTGCCCGTGCAGACTGGGGTATGCGAATGTGAAGTTCAGGCAGCTGTTCCCCATTCACAGCAGATTGTGAGGGGCTCAGGTTCAGAGGGTAGTGTCACAGGTCTCCCATATGTCCAATCGGTATGACCTGGACAGATGAGGGATAAGATGATGTGTTGTGTGGGGGATGTACATGTGCACTTGTGCAGCTCCAGGACTTGCATTCCCTATGACCTACTATTGTGACACAGTGCAGTGTGTTGTTGTCTGGCTGCCAAGTCATACATCACTGAGACAGTGATGTATGACTTAGCAGTCATGCCTCCGCCATGGCATGTGTCTACTTATTGGTGATCCTGCAGGGGAGTGACATGTGCTACATGCACACCATTGTGGCGATGGCTATCAGGACATGGGTGCATCATGGTGTCTGTCGCTGGTATGCATCACATGCATTTCCTATTTGACTCTGGGCGTCCCTTTCATCCGGAAACCTGTACTGACTCAGTGGCAAGAGTTGTGATGTGTGCATGTCCACATGCTACACCGTGTCCTCTGCACTGTCCAACTACTGTGTAGTTGGTGCATGTGTCCACACTGGGGTGTTGCTATCCAACAGACACCAGACAGATGGGTGCAAGGCCATGTGGGATGTGAGTGCCATGGTTGGCATCAGACTGACAATTGGCTTCTCCTGTTCAGTTAGGGCACTTTTAGCAGTGTACAACTAATGATGCCAGGGCTTGCTCTGTAATGTGCTGTGCTCACAGTGGTGTGTGCGTTTGGTGCAGGTGACTGATGTCTGTCTGTTTCCCCATTGTTTGCAGATACATCCACGGCCACGGAAGGGGACAGCTCCACGGACCAGGAGGAGCTGGAGAGCCAGACTGGGTCAGCAGCCGAGGAGTGGTCGGAGGGACCCAGTGGCACGGAGGGCGAGGGGAGCCACACCGAGGAGTCCTCAGCACCATCCACCTCAGCTGAGGACCAGAGCAACTCGGAGGATGACTCCCTTATGGAGGCGGGTGTCAGCAGCCACCACACCCCAGCTAGTGTTGCTGTCCCCGCCACCACCAGCACCACCACCGCCCTCCCATCGGCTCCCATTCCCCAGGTCCGTGGAGGCTCCCATGTTCGGGAGCGTGTCTCCTTTGTGCCAGGCACCGCACCCCCTGCCCCTGTGTCCCCTGCTGCCCTGAGTGAGGAGTCTGTGTACCTCCTTCGCCAGCTCCATGTAGGGCAGACAGCCATGCTGAGTGTCCTCCATGCGCACGCCGCTCTGTTGACTCAGCGGGTGTCGTTCATGGAGGGCATCTCATCGGGCATGTCTGACCTACAGAGGGGCAATAGGTCCATGGACTCCTCCCTGACGGCAGCAGTGTCCCTCCTCAGACAGTCCCTCACCCCTCCTGCCTCTGCTCCATCCACACTCCACAGCACCTTACCAGTCCCAAGCACACACACACCGGCACAGGCACACACCAGCACACACACATCCAGCACACAGACACACACGCCACAAACAAAACGCACACGCACGCACAGTCAGGGGACTGAAACCAGACTCACAGGGGATGGGGCCCTGGAACACACGCACGCATCCACGAGCACTGCGCAGTCCTCAGTTGCCTCTCCCTCCAAAACACCCTCCCTTGCCTCACCTGCAACCCCAAAGACCCAGCGGCTCTTCCTCAGTGACCTCGGCCTCTTCCCCTCCGATCCAGCTGATACAGCATACAGGGGGAAGAGGAAGCCCACCCACACGGAGCAGAGTGCCCCTCGCCCCCGGACACCCTCCCCAGGCGCAGACAGACTGAGGCCCCCACCCGCAAGTCCCCCGGAGTCGTAAGAGCAAGACCCCGCCGCCGCCCTGCAGCTCAGGCACCAGGTCTCCTTCCTCCATCCCTCAGGCCCCCACTCCACAGGTGCCCCACCACACCCTGCCCCAGGTTCCCCCACCCACAGATATACCATCCCCAAGAGGATCCAGCCTTCTCCCCTGCCACTTGCTCTCCCGGCACCACACCCCCCACTGCGCTTGTCTGTGCCACTGATGTGGTGAGGGTGTCCTCCCCCTCTGTCCAGCCCACCTTGCCTGTTCCCCATTCTCCTCCCTGGTGGTAGGCACTGCAGTGGAGTCCACTACCACCCTGTCTGACTTGGGCACTGCAGTGGCGGACCTGTCCACTCCATCTGCAGGGTCCACTGCAGTCGTGCCGGCACCCACAACATCTGAGTCATGCCCCCAGTTGTGCCGGCACACACCATGTCAGACACCTCCACTGCAGTTGTCAGTGGCTCTCCAGCACCCACCACCCCTTCCCTGCTTCCTCCTGGTGAGCCCTGATCCTGTCCCTGCGGTGCCTGGCATGCCCCCCCCGGTTGCCCCTCCTTGTGTATTGTCCCTGGTTTTGTGCAGGCATGCGTAGGGTGACATCTGCCACTGTCACCCTGTTTGGACTTTGACAATGGACTGGCCATTGGACTTTGTGTTTTTTCTGGACTTTGTTTACATTACACACATATGCTGAATAAAGCAACTTTCTGTTCTCTAGTGCTTATGCTTCTGATGTACATGTTGTTGATGATGCTAACCATGCCCTTGCTGCAGTGATGGTGATATTTGGTCTCATGATAATGAAGTGTTACTGTGCAGGAACCCATGTGGTCCAGGGGGAATGTGTCCTATCCTGTGGTGTATCCATGTCATCCATAGCAGCATCTGAGGGTGTCATGTGTTCAGTATTTGGCAATGGGATTTCCTACTTAGATTAGCTATTTCACATCTGTGGCTTCCACCCCTGCACATCTGTTGTGCCTGCCATTGTTCAATTCGTCTACTTCCCTGACCGTGTGGCCATCTCCACTGGACATGCAGGTTTGGGCATCAATGGGGAAGGACTCATCTGTGTTGTCGGTGCAACATTGCTATACAAGTGTGTTGGATTTGTGCTGATGATTTTGTTGGCACTTCCATGACCAGGCTGATGTGACGGGAGCCCTCATTTGGTGCTAATTGTTGATTGTGTGACCAAGTGCTCAGCTGACATGATGGGGCCCTACTGAGGCAACATATGGCACAGCTTTCCTCACACAGGAGTGGAGTCCCCTCATGGTAGTGTGTACTCCTGTGACATTGCCTGCGCCCAAGGTGTGTGTTGTATGTGCATGTCTGTGTGTTCACTTCCGTTTAGCTGTGCATGCTGTGATTCCTAGTGTTGTACCTGTTTGTGATGCTTGCTGAGTTGACCTATGTTCCCCCAAAGTCTTCTCCCTGGGTTCTCTGTGATGTGGGTGCATGGCACATTACTGGTCATCAGGATGTCACCCATAGGTGTGTTTGCTGTGAGGGCTGAGTTTGTGTGCAGACGCAGATGGGTCACAGTCAGGTTTCCCCTTGGCACTTGTTGTTTGCCCCTGTCATGTGATTTCCAGTTTGTGTTATCTTTCAGTGATTGTGACACGTTGTGTGTGTGACTGCTGGCACTCCTCAGGGTCCGGGCTGCAATGTTGGTTGTTGTCTATGTGTGTTCTTTGTGGGTGACCTTGGCTTCTTCATTGGTGTGTGACTGTGGCTGGGATCCCATTGGTTGGTGTGGTATTGCCGTCATGTCCATGTACAACGTAGTGTGCAGTGTGTCAGACGTTCAGGAGTCTTGTTGAGTGGCCATGTGTGATGTGTTTCTGCACCTTGGTTCCCACCCACCACCCTGGAATAGTCATGGGTGCATGTGCAATGTCACCAGTGCATGTGTGCTTCACTGCTGCACATTGTTGGAGGTCGAGGGGTGTGGTGTTGAGTGTGTGCAGATGAGAGTTGTTGCCCGGCTAGGCCCCTGCCTCCATGTTGGCCTTGGCTTACTGGCCATGCTGATTGATTTGTGCTTGTGTAGGTGTGATGGTAGTTTGTTGCTCAGGACACATGACTGTGGTTCACAGTGTGAACGACATTTAGCTTTGTCATCACAGTGAGATTGTAATGCAGCCCAGGGTCACCACATTGTGGGGGCCCTGGGGGTAGTGCTGTGGTGTGTCTGTGTCTTGCTGTGTCAGTTGCTGTTCCTACGTGCCTGTGTGACATGTGTGATTTGTGCTCCCTCTCATCTGACAATGCCTGCTTGCCCACATAGGGGATTTGGATCCATGAGTTACCTTTGTGTGGCACTGTATGCACATCTGTATGATTGGTATTCAGGTCTCCTCATGTGTTGTGTGGTTGCCTGGGGACACTGGCACCCCCCTCACCTGTTGTGTATGATGTGCAGTGTGGGTCTGCCTGTTTGTGTTTGTGCATCTGCACCACTGCATTGGCATATCTTGGGTGTGCCATTGGCTGTATGTAGTTTGGTGGCTTTCCCCTGCTGTCCCTGGGACTCCTAGGTCATCGGTCAGCACAATGATCATGGTTTGTGTGTCCCATTGCTGCCATGGTATGGTATCTGTTCACCTCACATCTACAGTCTCCACAGGGTATCTGCATTTGTGTGCCCATTGGTGCAAATATGTGGGTCTGCATTCTGATGGTCACTTCTGTCATTGTATCATTGATGAATGTTGACAGTGTCAGCCCCCATGGGTGTTGTTTGTCTGCACATGGCCAAAGGTATGTCTTATTTGCACTGCAGTATTTGGCTCCCCCAATTTATGTTGCAATGGGATACATGCACTACTTTGCCACTGATGTGTTTTATGTTCTGTGACCAGGCATCATCCATGCAGTTTGGCAGTTGCAGCTCTTTATTTGTCAACACTTACCTTTTGGTCACTGTGATGATGGGGGTTTGGACCCCATTGCCACAATGTTCAAAATGTGCTTCAGCTATGGACCTCACACTTACCTTTTGGTCACTGTGGTGATGGGCGTTAGACCCCATTGCCACAATGTTCAAAATGTGCTTCAGCTATGGACCCCACACTTACATTTTGGTCACTGTGATGATGGGGGTTTGGACCCCATTGCCACAATGTTCAAAATGTGCTTCAGCTATGGACCCCACACTTACCTTTTGGTCACTGTGGTGATGGGGCGTTAGACCCCATTGCCACAATGTTCAAAATGTGCTTCAGCTATGGACCCCACACTTACATTTTGGTCACTGTGATGATGGGGGTTTGGACCCCATTGCCACACTGTTCAAAATGTGCTTCAGCTATGGACCCCACACTTACCTTTTGGTCACTGTGATGATTGGGGTTTGGACCCCATTGCCACAATGGTCATGGCCTGCTTGCATTGTGGGGGCCACACACATATATGTGTGGCACATGTGCTAGGGGGTCACATTGTATGTTCAAAGTCATGTTCAGTGTTGTAGGCATTTGACACAGTCTACACACGCTTGTCATGGTGTTGGGGGATGTCTTTTTCTTGCATTCCCTAGGTTGTGGTGTGCTGGTTGTGTCATGCATTGTCCATCCTATGAGTGGGGGTGGTGTTGGTGGTAGGCATCCAGCCCCCCATGGGTAGAGTTGGTAGTAGTGGTAGGCATCCAGCCCCCCTGGCTAAGGGTGGTAGTAGTGGCAGGCATCTGGCACCCCCATGGCTAAGGGTGGTAGTGGTGGTGGGCATCTGGCACCCCCTGGCTAAGGGTGGTAGTGGTGGTTGGCATCCAGCCCCCTGGCTTAGGGTGGTAGTAGTGGTAGGCATCCAGCCCCCTGGCTTAGGGTGGTAGTAGTGGTAGGCATCTGGCACCCCCTGGCTAAGTGTGGTAGTAGTGGTAGGCATCCAGCCCCCTGGGTAAGTGTGGTAGTGGTGGTAGGCATCCAGCCCCCTGGGTAAGGGTGGTAGTGGTGGTGGGCATCTGGCACCCCTGGCTAAGGGTGGTAGTAGTGGTAGGCATCCAGCCCCCTGGGTGAGGGTGGTAGTTGTGGTAGGCATCCAGCCCCCTGGGTGAGGGTGGTAGTAGTGGTAGGCATCCAGCCCCCTGGGTGAGGGTGGTAGTAGTGGTAGGCATCCAGCCCTCCTGGGTGAGGGTGGTAGTAGTGGTAGGCATCCAGTCCCCCTGGCTAAGGGTGGTAGTAGTGGTAGGCATCTGGCACCCCCTGGCTAAGGGTGGTAGTAGTGGTAGGCATCCAGCCCCCTGGGTAAGGGTGGTAGTGGTGGTAGGCATCCAGCCCCCTGGGTAAGGGTGGTAGTGGTGGTGGGCATCTGGCACCCCCTGGCTAAGGGTGGTAGTAGTGGTAGGCATCCAGCCCCCCTGGGTGAGGGTGGTAGTTGTGGTAGGCATCCAGCCCCCTGGGTAAGGGTGGTAGTGGTGGTAGGCATCCAGCCCCCTGGGTAAGGGTGGTAGTGGTGGTGGGCATCTGGCACCCCCTGGCTAAGGGTGGTAGTAGTGGTAGGCATCCAGCCCCCCTGGCTGAGGGTGGTAGTTGTGGTAGGCATCCAGCCCGCCCTGGGTGAGGGTGGTAGTAGTGGTAGGCATCCAGCCCCCTGGCTAAGGGTGGTAGTAGTGGTAGGCATCTGGCACCCCCATGGCTAAGGGTGGTAGTGGTGGTGGGCATCTGGCACCCCCTGGCTAAGGGTGGTAGTGGTGGTTGGCATCCAGCCCCCTGGCTTAGGGTGGTAGTAGTGGTAGGCATCCAGCCCCCTGGCTTAGGGTGGTAGTAGTGGTAGGCATCTGGCACCCTCCTGGCTAAGGGTGGTAGTAGTGGTAGGCATCCAGCCCCCTGGGTAAGGGTGGTAGTGGTGGTAGGCATCCAGCCCCCTGGGTAAGGGTGGTAGTGGTGGTGGGCATCTGGCACCCCCTGGCTAAGGGTGGTAGTAGTGGTAGGCATCCAGCCCCCTGGGTGAGGGTGGTAGTTGTGGTAGGCATCCAGCCCCCTGGGTGAGGGTGGTAGTAGTGGTAGGCATCCAGCCCCCCTGGCTAAGGGTGGTAGTAGTGGTAGGCATCTGGCACCCCCATGGCTAAGGGTGGTAGTGGTGGTGGGCATCTGGCACCCCCTGGCTAAGGGTGGTAGTAGTGGTAGGCATCCAGCCCCCTGGGTAAGGGTGGTAGTGGTGGTGGGCATCTGGCACCCCCCTGGCTAAGGGTGGTAGTGGTGGTTGGCATCCAGCCCCCCTGGCTTAGGGTGGTAGTAGTGGTAGGCATCCAGCCCCCCTGGCTTAGGGTGGTAGTAGTGGTAGGCATCTGGCACCCCCCTGGCTAAGGGTGATAGTAGTGGTTGGCATCCGGCCCCCCCTGGGTAGGGGTGGTGGTGCGCATTCAGGCCCCTGTGTGCATATGTGGCATTGGTGATGGGCATCCCGCCCCTATGGTGCTGCTGTTGCTGGTGTGAGTAAATTCTGCATCCCTCTGTGTGTGTGTGATGTTTCGTGTACGTGTTGTATGTGTTTTGTGGTTGGTGTCTGACTTACCTTCTGCGCCGTACGCGTCCGTGCCTGTTCCGGTAGTAAATGTAGAATATTGGTATGATTGGGACGAAGGGATTCATGGTTGGTTCGTGTCGTTCGTCCTTCTCGTTGCTTCGCGTCGTCCTCGTCGCTTCGCGTCGTCCTCGTTGCTTCGCGTCGTCCTCGTCGCTGGCGTGTTTGCCTCGTAGCCGTGGATCGTGTTGTGGCGCGGATCGGAGCTTATGTGCGCCTCTCCCGGATGCTTTGACGTGCCGTGCGTAGCGATGGGTTCGGCGCGTACGGAAAGCGCATCGTACTTGTTCGGCCGGACGGAGCTGCATTTTCCCTTCCGTGCCACTCGATTCAGCGTTTCCGGATTCGCCTCGGTCGGAGAACAGGACCTGGATTGGGTGAGTACGACTCGGCCGGATTCTTTGCTGTTGTGCGCATCGTACTTACTCGTTCGGTCTGCTGTACGGATCGGTCGGGAAACAGGCATTCGCATGGCTTTTTTCCTGACCGAATGGTATTGGGTGCGCCTCCGACCGAGATCGGAATCGGCCCCTAACTGTCTTATACCTTACGGACGTCTACTTGAACAGCAGACTGTAGTGGATCGACGGGTTGTCTGCCGAACTCAAAATAGTCTTATTGTACCCTGGTATTAGTTATGGGAGAAATTTTCCCATCAGAAAGGCCTTAGTCTCCTTTTTGAATCGTGGACCATATGTGATTCTCCTAATATTCGGTGGGAGCGAATTCCAAATCCTTGGTGCAGCTCCCGTTAACACTCTATCGTATGATCTCTTCTTACGGCAGAATGCTGGTTTTAGCAAAAAATCTTTAGAACCCCTGGAGGGTCTACTGTCTCCCAATAACGTGATTTTCTGGGCCAGGTAACGTGGAGTTTTGTGGTGTATTGCCTTGTGTGTGATACATGCAATCTTGAATTGTATTCTTGCCTCATATGGTAGCCAATTGAGCGCTTTCAGATGTGGAGATATGTGGTCCAATTTTTTTGATCCCGTTACAAGTCTGGCTGCTGTATTGAGACATGCTTTTAGGGGGGCTGTAGAGATCTTAGGAAGCCCTGAGAGGGTCGCACATCCGTACTCAATTCTTGATATGACCAGTGCCTGGACTGCCATTTTGAGATCATCTTATTCGATGAACGGCTTCAATTTTTTGAGGTAACTCAGATGGAAACGAGCGGTTTTTGCCATTGTGTTGATGTGGGTTCACATGTTTAGTTCTTTATCCAGAGTGATTCCGAGAGATTTGGTTGAGACTACTAGAATCGGGGAACCGTCTAGCGCAGTGATCATCTTGGTCCATTCCTTAATCCTGGCTGCGCTTTTAGGAGGGGAGATCAAGAGGAATTCATTTTTTTTTTGCATTGAGCTTAAGATGATTGTCACCTAGCCATTCAACGGTTCTCAGTAGTGCTTGGTTCATTATGTCGATCTCTTCTGGTGATGTAAGCTTCATATACAGTTGGGTGTCATCTGCATACATGTGGAAGGAAATGTTAGCCTGTTGTAATACATCTGTTAATGGTTCAATGTACAGGTTGAATAGTGATGGGGATAGAGTTGATCCTTCTGGAACCCCAATCTGAATTGGAGATGGAAGGGATAGCTCATTGTTCACTAGGAATCTTTGCGATCTGTTCTCTAGGAAGGAATAGAACCATTTCAAGATTGTTCCAGATAAGCCCATCCTATTTTCGAGACGGTCTAATAGTTTGGGATGGTTTACGGTGTCAAATGCGGATGATAGGTCAAGAAGGACCAGGAGACAGGTTTCATTGCGGTCTAGAGCAAGCAGAGCATCATCTACTATGTGTAGGATTGCTGTTTCTGTACTGTGATCTGATCTGAACCCTGATTGGTAGTCGTTCAGTAGCTTAAATTCGGTAATATGTTGATTCAGTTGTTGTTGAGCACATTTTTCTAGTACTTTGGCTAGTAAGGGGTTGGTTGTTACCGGCCTAAAGTTGTTTGGTTCCGAAGGGTTCTCCGTAGGTTTTTGTAAAAGAGGGATGACCTGTCCTGTTTTTAGACAATCAGGGAAAGATCCATGGGCTAGTGATTCATTAATTATCTTAGTCCAATAGGGGATGACCATGTGGTTGAATGAGGACCAACATTTACCAGGAAGAGGGTCATTGTAGTGGTTATTGGGTTTCGGGATAGTGCGGTTTTGGTAATGTCATGTTGGTCATATAGTTTGAAGTCTGACCAATGAGCATTATTTTTGGGTGTTGCTTGTGCAGGTGTGTCTGTATTCTTCCATTGATTATTCCTTATATTCAAGGCTTTGACAGCGGTACTCTTGAGTTCTATCTCCAGTGAGCTGGCTTTGTTGGTAAAGAATGTTGAGAAGTCTTCACAGTTCAATTCCTATTTAGAAGTTAGTAGGGAGGATTTGGCTAATTTGTTCGATTGATCTTTTAGTAGATCGAAGAGTTTTCTTGGCCTGTTCTTTGCGTTATCAAGCTCATTTCTAAAAAATTCTTTTTTTGATTTAAGTACGTTTTTATTGTAGGTTTTTCGGTACTTTCTTAATTGTTTTAGGTGGGGGGATGATGGACTTTGTCTCCAAATCCGTTCCGTAAGTCTGAGTTTCCGTCTTTCTTCATTAAGTGAACTATTGAACCATGGGTTTTTATCCATGACCTGAATTCTTTTCAGTTTAAGAGGGGCTATATTGTCCAATATTTTAGAAATCGTATGATTGTAATGATTCGTCAGCTCGCTGACATCCGTCAGTTCAGAAGGGGGTTGAAGTTCATTCTCGCAGTGTAAAGTTAAACTGTCAGGATTCAGACCTTTAGTGTCTCTAACCCAATGCTTGGGTTTGACTGGTTGTGAGCTAGATTTATTTTTAATGGATGGGACTTGGAACGTGATGATGTGGTGATCAAACCAGTCACAAGGGACGATTGAGACAGAGTGGACCGTGTTTTCTTTGGATATGATCCAATCTAAAGAAGCCCCTTTGGAATGGGTTGGCAGGGTATAGGCTTGCACTAGTGAGTGGTCGGTTAGGAATTCTTTAAGAATATTGACCTGATTATCATGAATGTCGGTCCAGTGAAGGTTGAAGTCTCCTAGGAAAATATAATTGGCGTGAGGTTCTGAGTTTGCTGTAATAATTTCCATTAGTTGGTCTATGAACATCAAGTTTTTACCTGGGGGGTGGTAGAATGCGTGAAATTTGTAAAGTTGGTTGTCTGTAAATCGTACAGAGAGCCCCAAGTATTCACATGATTCAATGGGGTCTGCAATAACTTTGGAGATGGTGATGTCTGATTTGTGGATACAGGCCACACCTCCACCAGTTTTGTTTAACCTGTCTAGTCTTATGATGTTGTAATTTGGTGGTGCAAGTAGGTCTAGGCATGGGGAGGGTGATTCAGATAGCCATGATTCCGTTAGAATAGATACGTCAATGTCTTGATTCAGGATTAGGCCGGCAATGTCAGTGGCATGTTTTATTGCTGAGCGGCAGTTGATAAGTAGACATGTGATCTTTTTTGTATGGTTATCTGAGTAAGAATCCTGCCCTGAGGGAATTAGCTTTATTTCCTTCAGGTTGTTTGGGTTTATCTTTCTGTGCTTAGTTTGTGTGATTCTGTTTCTTTTTATTGGGACCACTTGAATTTTCTGTTCATTTACCTTAGCAGGTAGTCTGGGTGTCGTCTCGTAAGATAGTAGTAGGACTTGGGTTTCGATGTCCGTCAGGTATCTAAGGAAAATACGTGGACGGTAAATCCTATTAGACAGCGGCAGTGATGTAGTGATAAGTTTATTGTGGAGAATGTGTACTGATTTTTGGCTCTGGATAATTTTGGAGAGATAGCTTTCTGAAAGAAGTAGAATATTCTTCATGTTACTAATAGCGTTTTGCATGTCGGTAGCTATCCTATCTGTCTGGATATTAAGAATTTCTAATTCCCTTCTTGAAGGAGGAGAAAGATGCTGTTTTTTAAACGTGCCTGTAGGACTGTGGAACGGTATGTTGGATGGTTCCGCTTCTGAAGGCTTCTGGCTATCCTTAGTACCTTCTGAAGTTTTTTTTGTAGTTTTAAGGGCCCGCTCTGTATTATTATCAATCTTGTGATTAAACTTCACGGGGTACTGATTGATGGGTGCTGAGACCAACAGTTTGTAAAGAAGTGGGGGTATTAGCTCCAGACATGTACAGATTTGACGGCCTGTTAGAGTATAATTGGTTTGCTACTGGGAGTTCGTGAGTAACTCCTTTGTGTACGTCCTGACTAAGGGTGGGCGTAGTGTGCGTAGTGGGGCTACGCGGAGTGCCACGGAGGGGGAAGCAATCTCCGCACACTCACACACTCCGCGTAGCCACACTACGCGCCACCCGCCTCCCTCCCGCCCTATTAACAATTAAACAAAAAGCTTGAAAAACAAAATAAAAGTAAGGAAAACGGCTTACCTTAGCTGCGGCGTCCCGGGGCTCCCTCTTCCTCCTCCATCGCGACTTCTTCAGCAAAAATGCGCATGCGCGGGCCCGTGCATGCGCAGTTTTGATTTTGAAGTCGCGATGAAGGCAGAAGAGAGAGCCCCGGGACGCCGCAGTTAAGGTAATATTTTTCATTAATTAAATTGGGCATGATATTCTTCCCTGATTATTTAATTAACATATTTATCGAATTTTTATATTGGTCATAAATCATATTTCATAGAGAAGAGGGGTCTAATAACCTTCCTCTAATTCCTGAGTCCCTTGATTGTCCTTTTTCTGTTTCAGTAGAAAAGATCTCTTTCTATGATTGTTGTGGGGGGAGAGCTGATTGCACCCTCCTTTGATGGATGTATGAGTAATTATGAAGTTGGTAGTCTGTTGTGCCCTGTGAAGGTAGACACAAGGTGCCAGGATATATTTTCAAATCTTCTTTATTTAGTCTTAAGTCCAAGTTACATCAGTCTTGAGTCCAGCCAGCACTGGTGTGGTACTAGCCCCACCAGGAGCAGCCTGCCTAGCTGCTCAGCCCATCTCTAACTGACAACACTCATCCACAAAGACACCCAAGCATTCCACGCATCACAGGCACACCAACATTCCATAACCAACTCACACTCTGGCTGAGCAGCTAGGGGCAGCAGGGCTGGAGTACATGCAAATACAACTTAGTAGGGTATAACATTATCCCTTTTTCTTCAGAAGAAAACGAAAAAAGAAAATATGTAACAACAGGCAAGAACTATAAACAGGAAAAATGAATAATGGTACGAAACTCTAGGATGCAGCAATAAAGACAGAACATCACAAGAGAGAGAACCATTAAGACAAGAAAGGATGGTTAAGATACGACTACAAAAACAAGAGCAACAATACCCCCATCCTCCCCCATAAAAATGAGCATTTTGAAGCATAAGTAAATTGTAAAATCTGTAAAAATACAAAAAGTAACATTTGTAGCAAAGCGTAAAACTATGTACTGTGACGCAAAGGGGAACACACCCCGCAACACCAATCCCAAAAATAAGGGAACAAACATGTATATGGGTCGTCACCCATAGAAACGCCCGTGTAGGGATGTACCTTGGTACTGCGCGCAACTGTAAATGGAGACTAAGTCCAAATCCCAACCCAGTGTAAGGGTTAACCAAGATCCATTATAGAAACTAACCCATGCCCAACCCCCTTGTAGAGGTTACATACCCCCATGAAGGAGTACCAAACAGTGAAATGTAATGGGGAAGTTAGCCCACAACCATCCCTCGTGTATGGGAACAATGTGATGACCACCCACAAGAAATCAAGGAAGACCCATCCTCAGAAAAGCGTAAACCTGTGGTATCACGACATCAAATGTGCTGTAGAAGAAACACCTATTAACTTAAACTCTAAGTAATGAGGACACTATAGCTTTTATACACAATACTATAGGCAAAACATACAATCATACCCCTAAAGAAACTAGGATGCCCACATGCGACACGCCGGTGAACGATCTCTCACCCGAGTTGTGCTTGATGAGTGGACTTGCTGCAACACCATAAACATTAGCAGAAAGGTAGACAATAGCATAACGACAGTCACAACCAAAGACTTGAGGAAAGCGCTCCTTGGCTCTTCATGAAACATGAGGCAAATAGATGGATTCCGGAAGAAGACTGTCTATAATGAGCAAAAGGAGGTAAAAAAAATGGCAATGTGAAATCAGCTCCGACATACATGAAATGGAGGATTCCACTCAGAGGATGTCCAGATGACGGTATAATGTCATGTCCAAACACAAAACTTCAGCGTAATCCACGGACACCATGAGGCCACCACGAACGGTTATTTCACAAAGACAGATAAATGTACCTTTACTTTTCTTCTATACTGGAACCAACCAAACACTGTATAAGCTAAGATTGATAGTGGGCTTTCAATGAAGATATGATCTTGAAACCTGCCACGCCGTACTAGACCACCCTGAATGCTGCTTGACATCACCCAACTCTGTGCAAAAATGCACACCTCCGTGCGTAAAATGACGTTGACCATTGATCAAGCTTTATTTGAGAGGCCCAAACAGCGAGATTGGCAGACAGAAAGAGCGCGGTTGGCAACTCGGCAGAAAACAACGGAGAACCTAACGGCCGCCAACCACAAGATGGTGGCACGTATGCAGACGTGCTGCCGGATGGCTCTCAGCACGACTGTGCATCCGGCTTCTGGAGGCAGCGAGACAGTGCGAACAAGAAGGGACGTCACACGGAATCCAAGGAGACATGAAGAAACACAAAGAGGCGGTAAGCTTGCGCGCGGACAGAGGACGGCACGCACCCAGATTTTCAAACCGCTAAGCAGCGGTTGAACTGTCAAAAGTAAAGCGCTGCCTGTAATGATTAAAAATAATAAAAAATAAGGCTCACCACTTAATATCTCCAAACTCAGCATTTTATTCGGCCGCATAACATGTAGAAAAGGCACATCCGATGTTAAGTACTACCAGGCATCATGCAAATAGAGCACTATTGTGCTGCTGGTAGAGCAGAGTCTAATGAAAACACTTGCAATAGAGCTGCTCATGTTGCCGAAAAACACTATTCTTGGCAAAACCACACTGCTCTTGTGTAGCGCCAGTGCGCACTCACCTAGGTTCAGGTACAAACATGACAAAGTAGGACATCAAGAGTTGACCATATGAGCAGGCGCTGCACGCAGTGTATTGTGACTGCTGCACTCACGTTGGTTCAGGTTGAAGTATGACAAAATTAGGCATCAGGAATTGTCTATTAGTGCAGGCAGAGCACGCAGTCTGTTGTGACTTCTGAAGACGAAGACAACAAGACAAAAGTTACCCTGAAGTCACTGTAGTATTAAAGTCACTGTAGATAGATGTGGCTGGACACCAGAAGTGGCTGTAGTGCAACTACACCTCCAACTCACTGTAACTTTGTAATTCCATTAGAGTATGATGTGGCTGGAACACCAGATGTGGCTGTAGTTTAACTACTCCTCCAAGTCACTGTAGTCCATTAGAGTATGATGTGGCTGGAACACCAGATGTGGCTGTAGTTTAACTACTCCTCCAACTCACTGTAGTCCATTAGAGTATTCCAGGCTGTAGTGTCAGTTGGTGATGACACTGGTCGGTGGGGCTGTCCGTTGGTAAGGACACTGGTGGGCCTGGCGCTGGCTTGCCTGGAAATACATACTTTGTTGAAGAAATTGCTTGTAGGATCACTTGGTTTCTCTTGTAGTTTTTTTGTAGACCCTTTTGGTTTCTGTACTGACCATGAAGATGCTAGGTTCTAATCCCATCCTCATCGCCAAAATATGTTGTGCCCTGTGAAGGTAGACACAAGGTGCCAGGATGTATTTTCAAATCTTCTTTATTTAGTCTTAAGTCCAAGTTACATCAGTCTTGAGTCCAGCCAGCACTGGTGTGTTACCAGCCCCACCAGGAGCAGCCTGCCTAGCTGCTCAGCCCATCTCTAACTGACAACACTCATCCACACAGACACCCAAGCATTCCACGCATCACAGGCACACCAACATTCCATAACCAACTCACACTCTGGCTGAGCAGCTAGGGGCAGCAGGGCTGGAGTACATGCAAATACAACTTAGTAGGGTATAACATAGTCCTTTCTTGGTTTCTGGGGATTTTTGATCCATTCTCCTAGTCCTCTTTCTATGGTTGCTATGAGAGTTTTGATCCTAACTCCTTAGTCCTTTTTCTATGTTTGCTATGGGAGAGGATAGCTTAGAGCTCGGCCATTTTGCTGATATCGAGTAGCTCCAAAAATGTCGGGATAATAGTGTCAGGTTATGGTGGCTGGGCAGCTCGATTCGTCTATGTCCACCCCTCGCTGTCTGCCCGTTCAAGCATCCGTCACCTCATGTTTACACCATGGAAATGCCATCTATTTGAGCATTCCTCAGTGTCCCTCCCACTGTCGGTCGTCTCAGATGCCTCCAATGCCTCCAGGATGAGCCCCGACAATCTCTCTCTATCTTTCCCCTTCAAGTGCGGGGTGTACCCCTCTGTCCAATGATCCAGACACAACCGGCTAGACTGCCGTTCCACGAATTCCGCGCTTGTCCGCCGTCATCCCCACGTCAACTACAGCAGGAGCGGCAGTCGTCGCTCTCGCAGCCCGCGCTCTCCCCTCACCTGCCCAATGTTGCCTCCACTCGGAGCGGGGTAGGAGCGGCAGACGCAGCTACCGTCTCTGATGTACTCCCTCTCCACGAATGCATCAGGAGCGGATGTCGCATCTCTTGCAGCTGGCTCCCAGTGTTCTCTCTCCCAGGCGCGGCAGTAGCGGTCGCTCTGTTACCAATACTGGCACCCCTCCTTTTCCCTCGTTGGTTATGGGGTGCTCAGTCAGACCCCTTCTCCCTCTCCAATGTCGGAGAAGCCAACCCTTATGTGCTTGGAGGGCGGCCCGAACAGTGGGGTGAAGCGGCGTCGCATCGGATCCAGGGGCTGCCGAAGTGCTAATGCCGGTGAGTTCTCTGTGTTTATCGTTTCTATTATCCTCTATTTGCTGGCAGCTGTACGTATCTGTCGCGGGGAGTGTGTGTGGGCTTAGCGGGGATTAATGCTAAAAAGCTATCCCCAGCCCGGAGCTCCTTCCTTAAGCTCCTCTTCCACCCGTGGCCATCTTGAGCTTATTTTAATTTGTTCTTATATCTTATGGGGTTTTATTTTAAGATCCACCTCAAGTATTTTCTGTGGGAGGGCTTTGCAATATCAGTGGTTGGCCATGTGTGTGGCTGGAATCTCCCCAGGTCTGAGATGAAGTGGTTTACTCATTTTGAGTCCCATTTTGGCTCTAGTAACTTTAGAAGTGCAGTTTGTTAATAGCAATGGGCTTAGTCCTTTGTGGATAGGTACATGTCCCTCCCTAAACCCCTCCCTAAATCTTCCTAAACCTCTCTCATTTAGTTGGAAGTGTGCCCCATTTTCCACACACTCCCAATGGTCCCTACTGCATTTACTACTATGGGGCCGATTACGATGTCGTTTGGAAACTGTCCCGAATAAATCAGTTCCGGACTAGTTTCCAAACAAATTGGGTCCTGTGATTCCGGACGACCAATTACGATGCCTCCCAACATTGTTCGGTCGAACTCGCATTGACTTCAATGGGAGCCTGTGTTCCGAACGCGAACACAGCCTCCCATTGAAAAAAGGGGTGGTTGGGGAAAATATTGCACCCTGTGGCGGGCACCCCATGGTGCCAGCCACATTGTGCATGGTTGGTAAGAGAGGTCCCTTGGGTACCCCCACGGGACACATTCAGATGCCTCTGGGTGAAGGGGGGCCCGCAACGGGCCCCCAAAGACCAATTCCGAAAGCTGTTTCATCTCGGGCAAACCGAATCGGCTGTCCAAACTGGTCATTTTATCGCTCGTCCGGAAACCGTGTCCATAGAGCTGTACGAATCGACTCTGAAAGACTCGGGTTGTCTGGATGCCTTTTGGGACCGATTCGGTCTGCTCGAAAGTTTTATGGCCATCGTAATGGGTCATTGGGAAAACTGTACGATTCGGTAGGAAACAAAGGTTCCGAATCGGATTAAACAATACCGAATCCCATCCGGAGCCGTTCCTAATGACATTGTAATCGGGCCCTAATTAGTAAACTTACATATGTGAGGATCTCCCCTTAAATGGAGGTGAATATTTACACTCATAGGTTTGTGAATAGCATCTTGTAGCACTTTAGCAGTAGTATACACACATACACCCACACATATATTTATGTATATATTACCTACTGACGGTCGCCAGTAGGTAGTTATAGTTAGGACCTAGTTTCCATAGGAAAAGCGTTTTTTGATTTGCCAATATCTTTGGCGCCGTTTGACGAATCTTCGCAAAATTTTCAAACCGAATGGCCCGCTCTGGTCAGCTCCTGTCTTAAAAGTTTTGAGGTGATTCGTCAAGCGGGGGATGAGAAAAAAGGATGGGTCCCAAAACGCGTTTTCTCTATGTTCATTTCCGTGGGAAACTTTAGACAAAGCTAGAGCCCGAACTGCTGAACGGAATTACACCAAATTTGGCAAAAATGTAGCTCTTGGTTCCGAAAGAGATCTTTTTGTTAAATGGTGTAAATCCGTTCAGTAGTTCCTGAAATATTCATATTTAAAAAACATTATATATCTGGTGACCGCGGTGGATCCGCGAACCCTCCCGAGCACGAGCTTGATTCTGATTGGCTGCCAACACTTCAAACCAGAAATTGTTGGCAGCCATCTTCTGACTCGGTTGAACCGAGTCACAAGAAAAAAGGTTAAAAATTAAGACAAGGGGGCAGGATAGAAACACCCTGACCCCCTAGGCCTGCTCTTGGGGTCCCACAGGGACCCCCAGGGCCAAATACAAAAATATTTTATATTTTCAGCGGGATTCGCGCTGGGTTTGCAAATCCGGTCGAAAATTTAAAAAAAAAATGAAGAGCAGGCTTCCGCGCTCTGTTTGTTTTAAACCCCCAGGTGGGCCAGGTCCCGGGGGCAATGTTGATAATGTATGCGGGGGCCACGTGGCCCCCGCAGCCCAGGGGACTGCCTCCTCCCCGTGGCTTTTGAAATAAAATGCGGGCCGCCTTGCGGCCCCGGGGACCTCCACCTCCCTGGGGCTTCTTTGAAAAAATTGTGTGGGGGTGCTTCTGCCCCCCCACACTGCCCCGGGGACCACCACCTCCCCGGGGCATTTATGATATTGGGCGTGGGGGACCTCGTGGGCCCCCCCAAGTTCCGGGGACCGCCACCTCCCCGGGGCTTAAATTAGAGGTATTAAGTGTGGGGGGCTCCTGCACCGCCCCACACTGCCCTGGGGACGACCACCTCCCCGGGGCAATTTTAATTATGGGCGGGAGTCCGTTGTGGCCCCCCGGGGTCCACCACCTCCTTGTGGCTATTTTCATGTTGGTAGGGGGGCCGTGCGGCCTGGAGTCCTCTATGGCCCTGGGGACTGCCACCCCCCAGGGCCTGCTCCAGCAATGTCCCTTTGTGCCCACCCCCGGGACATTGCAGTTTGCTATGGCAGGGTGGGAGGATGGCTCCCGCCCTGTCATAGCAAACTTCTGCTTTGCTTTGTGGAAGCAAGAGCATGTCTGCAGCTTCCCTTGTTCAAAAGCAATGCTGGCTCCCGCAGGAGGCAGGGAGCCGGCAGGGACCGTGTGGGCATTGAAGCTCCCCCTGTGGTCCCCAATGTGAGTGCCGGCCCCGGGGGATGGGGTCCCCGGGGCCAAAAGTGGCCCAGGGAAGGGGGGCCACGTTGCCCCCCTCCTGAAAAATAAATAATAAATAAATAAATAAACAAGGCAATGCCCCAGGGGATGGGGTCCCCGGGGGCGAAAAAGGCCTCAGGAGGGGGACTGCGCGGACCCCCTCCTTAAAAAAAAAAAAAATATGTGGCCATGCCCCGGGGCATGGCCTCGGGAGGGGGGCCGCGCAGCCCCCTTCCTGTTTAAAAGAAAAAAATTAAATGAATAGTGGCAGGCCCTGGGAGATGGGGTCACCAGGGCCCAGAAAATATTGAGAGAAGGGGGGGCACACAGACTCCCTTTTCACCCCCGTAAAAAGGAAAAAAATCTGGCATCTCGCCGGTGGCCCTGCCCCCTCCCTGCAGCACACTGCAAACGCGCCTCCTAGTGCGTTGTGAGATTAAGTCCCCAAGATCCTTAAGAGTCCTTAGGGGCCAACTAGCCCACCAGGTATCTCCAGTAAGCCCCACACAGTGGGATTGCTGAGAGGTGGTCCGAGGCCACGCCCCTTTTTACACCACTCAGCAAATGCGCCTCTTGGGTCACTGCTGGTGGGGCGATGAGGTCCACATGTGTCCAGAGGACCTCAGGACCTCAGGACTAAAGTGGACTTCATCCCCCGAGCATCAGTGCGCCAGGAGGCGTGTTTGCAGAGTGGTGTAAAAAGGGGGCGTGGCCTCAGACCACTCCCAGCAATCCAGCTGTGTGGGGCTTACTGGAGATACCTGGTGGGCTAGTTGGCCCCCAGGGACCCTCAGGAGGCAAGGGGACTTCATCCCCAACCAAGAGTGCGCCAGGAGGCACGTTTGCAGAGTGGTGCAGAAAGGGGGCGTGGCCTGTGTGCAGCTCTTAGCAATCCCACTATCTGGGGCTTACTGGAGGTGTCAGGTAGGCTAGTTCGCCCCTAAGGACCCCCAGCATTGAAGGGGACTTTAATCCTCATCCAAGAGTGCGCCAGGGAGCGCGTTTGCAGAATGGTGGGCAACGGGGGCGTGGCCTGCTATGAGAACTTACCAATGCTGCTCTGTGGGACTTACTGGAGGTAATAGGAGGGGTAGTTTGCCTCCAAGGACGTCCTTGGGGGCCAACTACCCCTCCTTTTACGTCCAGTAAGTCCCACACAGTGGTATTGCTAAGAGGTCTTCGGAGGCCATGCCCCCCTTTCTCCACCACTGTGCAAACGCGCCTCCTAGCACACTATGGGTTGGGGGATGAAGTCCTCTTTAGTCTTGAGGGACTTTTGGGGCCAAGAAGCCCTCCTGGTACCTACTGTAAGTCCTACGCAGCGGAATTCCTGAGCGCTGGTCAGAGGCCCAGCCCCCTATCTACACTACTCTGCAAACGCAACTACTACGTTATAGTTATAAATTAGCCTTTAAAAACCCTTAGAAATTTGCTGAAAACACCATAGGTTTCACAGACGTTATAGTTAGTAATTAGCATTTAAAAAACCTTAGAAATTCACTGAAAAAACCATAGGTTTCAGGGACATTATAGTTAGTAATTAGCATTTAAAAAACCTTTGAAATTCACTGAAAAAAACCATAGGTTTCAGGGACGTTATAGTTAGAAATTATCATTTAAAAAACCTTAGAAATTCACTGAAAAAAACACAGGTTTCAGGGACGTTATAGTTTGTTGGACATTTCACTCGTACAAAACCAGAGAAATTTGGCCGTTATAGTTAGTTGATCTAACTATAACTCCCGCCCCGCAATGCACTGCTGATGACATCACATATTACATCACTCATGACATGGTCAGTGACATCACTGATGACATCTCAAATGACATCACTGATGACATCATCCACTTAATATCTGATGCACCTCCTCACACTCTAATATAACCTTTCATACACCCACTCTAAAATACAGACTACCATTCTCGAAACCATAGACACACCAATACCAGTTAGTACCTACTCACTCACTTACTCATAGGTCTACACACATCCACTCACTCACTCACTGATACAGTCACTCATACACGCAGTCACTCATCAATACAGCCTCTGATATATGCACTCATAGACCCATACCGACACTCATATACTGCCACTCATCCACATAAATACTCACACACCTAGTCAGTCACCCAGAGTCAATCACACTGCCATTTACTCACCTATCCAGTTATACACACATCACCTCACTTATTCATACACATACTAACACATACAATCACTGACATAAGCACACACTCATCTATACAGCCACTCTCACAATCACTCACTCTCCCATATAGTCAGTTATATACTCCAACACTCACATATACTGCCTTTCACATATGTTGTTATTCACACATATACCACTGAGACATCCATTCACTCACCAACACAGCCATACACACACTCACTCACGGCAACAAGGGAGAATTAATTATTTATTTAATTTTCCCTAGTTGTTGTCTGTTGAGTCCCCCCCACCACCCCCACCGCTCTTACCTGCACGGGCCGCTTCTGGGTTTCTGGCTGAGATATACTATGCAGCTAGTTTCTGAAGATATATTTTCCCTTCTAGGAACACTGCAAAGAACCTTCAATTTAAACCTGACTTCTGCTGGTAGCCACTCAAGTGCCTTAGGGAAGACTTTCAAAGGTTAAAACACATTCTGGCTGTGAATTTTATAGTCCAGCAATATGTGATTTGCGGAGGACAATGCAGATTATGTTACAATAATCTAGTCATTTCTTCTGATGGTTGCTCAAGAATAGTGCAAGGATTTTAAGGAATAATGAGAGCAGGAGATGGAAGTCTTTGACCACAGTTTTGAAATGAGGGGTGAACAACAATTCAGAGTTAACGAGTATTCCCAGATTCCTGGCTGTTGGAGTGGTATTGGGAGCGATACTAAGACTTTGAGGCAAGTTGAAGGGTAATGAGACAGGTCAAACTTCTGTTATGACAATCTCAATCTTGTTTCAATCCATACAGAGGAAGTTCTCCTGCAACCAGTGGAGGTATTTGTCCTGGAAAAGGGTGATGTTGCCAGTGTTGTTTGGATTGTTGTCAAGTCAGAAATACATGCGTGCATCATCAGCATAAATTTGAAAGGCTATTTACTCTTGGAGCTATCTCATCTTCATATTGTTTTAAGATCCTTTAGTTTTCCAGGACCTTCAGGTCTTTGTTCACTTCCTTTTTTTTTAACAAGTGAGGTGATGAAAGCTTGCTTCTGAGGGTGTCTTCTCGTCTGAGGGAGGATTTTAGCATATTTGTAACATCCAGGACAAGCTGGAGGAGTAGTTGTGGAAGGTAAAAAGGATTATATGTGCACAAATTGCTTTGTTTTGGATGGCCAAGTGTAGTATCCCACTAGGGTTTAAAGGAGGTAAATGCCTTTAATATTTAAGGCAGGAAATGAGGTGCATGGTGTAGTGTACTGGAGATATTGTTATGATTGTTGAAATTTTATTTTCAAAGACATTCTATAGTTCTTCTCTCTTAGCCTGATTCGCAAATGTAAATTTACATTTTTGCCTATCTTTTTATGTGCGGAGTCTCCGCCACAAGTACAGAGACTCAGCAGTCGTAAAGATACTACTTGTAAAATTCCTTTCTGTATTGCAAAAGATTGTAAACTTACAAAAAGTAACTTTACAGACCCAGGTTATGCATGTCATGGTTAAGGTCAACAAACTCCTTTGATTTGTTGGGTGCCTTTTCAATATATTTTCTGAGGTGGGCCTGTTTCACTCTTCTGATTGTCAAGTGACAATCTCTTCTGCATATCTTTCAGTGGCTTTTGTCATCCCCAGACTTTGACTTGGACCAGATTTATTGCAGCTGAGGCATCTAATTTTGCCCATGTCTTTGTTGAACTATTTGATGAGTGCTTTGATGCCTTGCAGTGGACATTGTTCAACTGGGGAACAGAGTCAGTTGAGTCAAGTTGCCCTGTTTGATTTCTTTGTATATTGACTTGAAGACTTCAGCAGAGATTGTTTAGGTATCAGTCTAGGGAGTTGCCGATTGACTGGCAATGATTGGTCTATTTTGTTGCGAGGTTGGTTAGGATAATGGAGTTGAAGGAATGGTCTGACCACATTTGCACTGCCAGGTTTGAAGCTTCAAAGGTATATGTGAACAGGGTTGGAATTGGGAACCAAAAGCAGCGCTGGAAAAAATGCTCAAACTTGACCTGTTGCCTTCATCTCCTTGCACGATCTCACTGTTTCTACCCACCCATTTTCTCTCTCTCTTCTCACTCTCTGATTCCTTTCTCTCTTCATTCCCCCTCCATCCCTCCCTCTCTTTATGTCTCTTTTGAAGCCCCCCAGTGACTGCTGCAATTATGAACTATAGAAAGTGAGAGAGGCACCAGGAGCGTGCAAGGGCTTTTAAAACCGGCCTCTAAGAGCTCCAGCCCCCCAGGGAAATGCCTGGTGGAATAAAAGGCCAGTTCGGCCATGCATGTGAAGATGGGATTCAGCATATGCCCAGGATTGTATTAGGCCACTAATTGTTGTTTGAATCCCATAATCTCATTTCAATTTGTCATGGGTTTATAATCAGGCATGTCGACCTGTAATTTTAAGTTGCTCATGCTCTTGTTTCATTGGTCTTGGTCTGGAGGCGGAGCGTCAGATCTTAGAATTCCTCCAAGAAATAGGGGGAATAACCTAGGGGTGAATGACTGGCAAATTACTGCTGCAATAAGAGATCAATTGGCATTGGTGGAGAGGCAGGCTGCTGTGTATTGCAGTGGTGAATAGACTGTGCCTGAAACGCCAGTGGAGCTGAAATCTGTGCCTTGAGCTGTGGCAACCTTGTCCCTGTCTTAATTAAAAGTATATGAAACCTAAAGAGAGTTGCCAGCACTATACCGTTAAAAGTATGAAAAATCGGCATAGAATTACTGATACTGCCCTACTAAGGTCATGGCAGTTCTGCAGAGAAATGCTGGTACTGTCTCACCTAAAGTACAGCAGACCTGTTACCATGTGCTAACACTTCCCCACTAAAAACATGGCAGTCCTGCTGAGAAGTGCAGTGACTGCCATCTCAAGCATAGCAGCCCTATTCACAAGTGCTGATATTGCACGTTACAAGTTTAGCAGCTCTTCCTAAAAGTGCCCAAACTGCTCATTAATATTCTGGAGAAATATATGTACCTGTATGGCAGCTAAACGGAGAAGTACTGCCGATGTCCTACTAAAAACGTAACAACCATGCTGAAAAGTGATGCTAATTTTCCACTACAAAAGTATAGAAGGGCTGCTAGTAAGTGAAGGAACTGTTTATGTCCAAAGAAGCATATTTGCTCAGAAGGTTTGGCAATTTAACATTAAAAGTACTTCAACTGTGTTGAAATGCGGCTTTACTGACGCTGAGTGCCATGATGCGTTCCTGAAATACATTTAACTTTGGCAGCCTAGGAATCTGTCCTCTAGCCTCACCCATTCACCTCCCCCCCACCCCCGCCTTTAAAGCAAATAATTTGCAATTCACTCTAGGGGGTATATTCACAAGAACGTGTGATAACTACCGCAAGAGTAGCGTAACGCAACTTTCAATATCGCAGCCTATCACGGGAAAATAACCCAGTGTCAACGTGGAATTCACAACAAGGCGGTAGCATGCCATAGTCACCAGATAACGCGTCAAATGTCAGCGTGAAAATCAACGCCACGCCGACAAAATGCAAAACGCGAGAAATCATGCGATGAGGCCAATCGCGGTACAAAAAGTAGCGAAAAGCAGCCACAGGCCTGCAAATCCCACGCGTCTGGCGGGAAATTGCACCATAAAAACCACAGAAACAACACACCAGAAACAAGCCAAAGCACGCAGCAACATGGATGCACCCTGACCCAGCGCAGAGGTCAACGCGATCCCCACAACCCCCAAAGACCACCAGCAAGGAACAACTGGGTCGGGGAAGGCCAAGGAGAAAAGGGAGAGGAAGACGGGGTGCAGACCGCAGGAAAACAAGACCACCAGACAGACAGACTGACAGAACACCACCAGCAACTGACCCACAAGCAGACCCCCTGAATGCAGTCTGAGTGCCGAGGAGGCCAATCCAAGAGGCCAAGAGGCGCCGCCAGGACGTGACAACCTAAACCAGGCACAAACCCGCTGCCAACAGGAAGGCAGCAACGGCGACAGGAGGTGGCAGTCCAGCGCCATAGGAGGAGCTGGAGGAAACCCAGGCCACAGTCATCAGTGTGGAGACGGTTTAAGGAGGTGGGAGTACGGACACAGCTCGACAGGACCCGACACAACAACAACAGGGTGAGGATCCAACAGGGACTGGGGGGACGGGGTGATGGGCACAATGGCACACATGCACAATGAGGCGTAGCACACTGCACACCCACAATTACCCAGGGACATGTCCCCCATCCCCGTGGCACACTGCAGCACACACACATAGCAATCACAGCACATACCATGACAATGTGGCACAAAGTGCAACACCCACACTGCAGAACAGGGGACACAACTGGGTCCGCCCAGGCGCAGAAACAGAACAATAACATTGGATAGAGCAGGGAACTGTGAGATGCATATCTACGGCTACAACCCCACATCAGCCGGTGAGCAGTCAAAATATCGAAAATTAAATATCGACCTACACTAATATCGAGGTGACAATATCGAAGGGACAGAATATCGATGTTAAGAATATCGATGGACAGAATATCGACCCTAAGGTAAGTAATATCGAATTTTTTTATATCGATGTAAGTAATATCGAAGTTAGTAATATCGATATCAAATATATCGATGTTACTAATATCGATGTTACTAATATCGATATTTATATTATTGTTATGTATTTTGTTATGTATTTAATATGTATGTGTTATATGTGTTTTTGTTAAGTGTTCTACTTGTCTAAAAATATATGTATATAATTTTTATATGTTAATAATGTTTTTATAAGTTATTTTTGTTTTTTAGTATTGTAGCGGGTTGTGGGTTTATAGGGGAATAGGGTGGGAAGTAATTTAATTATACTAAATTAATTATTAATTTTTAGGAATTATAAATTAATTTTAATTATTTTTTGCGTTTAAGTTCTGTAGCGGGTTGTGGGTTTATAGGGGAATAGGGTGGGAAGTAATTTAATTGTAATTAAGTAATAATTTATTTTAATTAATTGGTATTGATAATTATGATATTGTTAATTAATTAATAATTGATAATTAATTTTTATTAATTGGTTATTAATTTGTATTAATTGATTAGTTGATCATTATGTTAAGTGTATTATTTTATTATTGGAGTGTGTTGTGCGTTTATAGGGGAATAGTGTTGGAAGTAATTGAATTCTAATTAAGTAATTGTTAAATTTATTGTTAGGTATTGATAATTAATTTATTGGACATTAATTATTAATTGGTAATTTTTGTAAATTATAATTTTTTGTTATGAACATTAATTTATTGTTGTTTTATCATTAATTGTTAATTAAATATTATTAAATATTATTTATTGAAACATGTAATTAATATATTAATAAGTAATTATTAATTGGCAATTAATGTTTAATAATTATTATTATTATTGGTATAAAAAAGCATTTAATTGTTCAATATTTGTTAATTGGTAATTAAGGTTTAATAATTATGTTTTTTGTTATTAAAAATATTTTATTGTTCAATATTTATTATTTGGTGATTAATATTTATTAATTATTATTTATTGGTATTTATTATTAATTTATTGTTAATACATTTTTCATTGGTAATTATGTTTTTAATAATTATTTATTGGTATTTGTAAATAGTTTAGAGTTATTTAATAATTAATTCATTAATTATTTAAAAAAATTATTTTATTTATAAGTATGTTATTTTTAACTTCTACGCTTTCCAACACTTTCCCTACTGTTGCACTCTCTGGAGTTGGAATAGTAATTTTTACCCCTACGCTATCCAACACTTTCCCTACTGTTGCACTCACTGGAGTGGGAATAGTAATTTTTACCCTCACGCTATCCAACGCTTTCCCTACTGTTGCACTCACTGGAGTGGGAATAGTAATTTTTACCCTCCCGCTATCCAACGCTTTTCCTACTGTTGCACTCCCTGGAGTGGCAATAGTAATTTTTACCCCTACGCCATCCAACACTTTCTCTACTGTTGCACTCTCTGGAGTGGGAATAGTAATTTTAAGCTCTACGCTATCCAAAATTTTTCTTACTGTTGTTTTTTTTGGAGTTGGAATAGTAGTTTTATTCCCTCCGCTATTTAATATTTTTTGTATTATTTTAGTTAATGTAGTATATAATTAATTTTAAAAATATTAAAAGTAAATTTAATTTTTTTAATTTGTTATACATAATTATTTAATTTTTATTTATGTTATTGTTTTATGTGTAGAGATGTATTTGCAATTTATAATATTTTTTAATAATTTATAATTTATTAAAATAATTATTAAAACTGATTATTAAGTAAGTATATATATTATATATTATATGTATATGTTTAATTAATGTTTTATTAAATTATATATATTACTTATTAATTTTAAACATTATAAAATATTTTTACCTATGTTTATTTTATTTATAAGTATTATTTAGTTTATTTTACATATTTTTTTAAACAAAAAAAAACGATATTTTTAATAACGATATTTTTGACATCGATATTTTTTTCGATATTTTTGTACTTACCATGTTGTAGATAGAATATCGATATTCTTGACATCGATATTCAAGCTCCGATATTTTTGTAGGTCGATTTTTTGACCTTCGATATTTTGGCAGTGATCCACATCAGCCATGTAGGCCAAATGTACACTGTCCCAACTCAAATAGCCACCACCGCCCAAACAGTCACAATGTACATTGTCACACAGTCTGCATGTCGACAAGAACAAGGCGCCAACACAATGCCAACATGCACCTCCCCTTCACAATGCAGAGGGACAAACAACACCTCCAGCAGGTCAGAACAGACAACCCATCAGTGATGCCCGAGACGAACACCACACCTTTGACACCGACGCCCTACAACAGCCCATGGACATCCCACACAACCCACCACCAGGACCAGGGCAGACAAGCCACTCAGAGGAGAACCCAGCCCCTGCAACAGACCACACAGCATGAAGCACCCGCAATCACGGCTGGCTCACAACACTTCACCGACCCACACATGGCACCCCAATGCCAGGTGTCAGAACGCCAAAAGGAGGTGGCCCAACAGGTGCGGGTGTTGCCGAACCCATGGAATGCGAACTAGAACACATACGTGGGTGTCCAATACCCTTCAGGGACCACTTACACCCCACAAAGGAGACCCACACTGCCATGGAGACACATGCAGATGCACATACCCAGTACAGAACCACGCCCAGGGGCACGCACATATCAGTCACACACCCATGTTGGCTCTGCGTACGATGGCACAGTCCACTCCCCTTATGAATTGAGTGGGTGACGACAAAGCTACATGTCCAGGTTCTAGCCCACTGCCTGCGGTGACATGTCTGCGTCCGCTGTACACAGCACAATGTAATGTCATAGGGCCAGGGCCCCCATGCATACAACAAGACCACAGGGACACATGCACATATCATGTTGAACTGGCTACGGGCATGTGCGCCCGGCCCCTTTATTGGCAGGGCACATGTACAGTGACGCCTGTGCTGGATCTGTGTGGGGTGAGTATAAGCCAGCCCGCACGGAGTGCTTGGTGCTGGCAACAACCTGAACAGTGGACACCAGTGTAATGGAAACAGAAAACACCAGCATAACAGAGTCAACTGCAGAGCAACATGGAGGGATCTGGAGTAAGGACAGAGGTCACCCAATATTCAGTCAGGAGGTTCCGTGAGTTGCAGTGCACTGAGGTAGAGGCACTAGAGAAGAGCACGCCCATGTGAGGAAATTGCTAGGATTGTGTCCCTTTGGGTTAGTCCTGATGCAGATGCAGTGGGGTGTGTTACACCTGCATCAACTTCCTCATCAACGTCCCAGGTCTCCCACACTGCCTGAGGTGACAGTTGCATCCGCAGTCCACAGCGCAATACCCAGTAATATATCCGGGTGTGTAGCTTGACTACCACCACCAGTCTGCATTCCTGCCTTGGGGCTGTTGCCTCCTGCCCTCCCATTGTCTGTGCCTTCTCCCGTCCGCACACTTGACACATCTTCCTCATCATAGTCCCAGGTCTACCCCACTGCATGAGGTGACATTGCTGCGCAACCTCACAACAGCACAAAACTATCAGTAATGGACAATGGTTTGCGGTGCACTGAGTCACTGGCACCTGGAGTGCTGAGCAGGGTATCAGGCTGATGATGGCATAGACGACAGGTCTGAACAACTCCGTAGATCTGTCAGGAACACCGTTTCGACTCTGGCAGATGGCGGTTGGAGGTGGTCCTTGCGGTGGTGGCGTGTGCCTCCTTCGGTGATGCGACGTCCGGGCCGGTCAAGACTCGATGCTATGTGTGGGCCCTGGTGGCCCGCAGTTGAGGTCGGAGGCAGCGGTCAGCAGTGGCCCACAGCCATGTGTCGTTGGCTCGCGAGGCACAGAGTTAGTGACACAGTGGCAGTTGTCGGTAGTGTTCAATCACCTCCTTAACGATGATCCTGTTCCCTCCGGACTGCAACGCGTCATCCTCTTACGCCTCTCTGTGCGTGCGATGATATGTATTCTGCCTTTTGGATTACAGATGTTCAGTTCCAAATCTGTGACCCCACTTCTGTGCAGCGTAGGCCGAGGGCAGTGGTCTGCGTAGGCCCACAGACACGTGTGGTTGTGATGCCATGCACAGACTTGTTGGCACCACATCGAAGGGAGTATAGTGAATTGTTCTCTGCCTTAAATGATGTTCACTGCCATGGTGTAATCAAGACTCAGTTCCAAATGTGTGACCTACCTGATCGTGGTGTAGGCCTGAGGCAGTGGTCAGCACGGCCCATTCACCTAGTGTCGCCTGCATAGGTTGGATGGCCCCACTGGCCTGCGTTGTTCAGGTTCAGTGGCACCACGTGTAGCCGGCTGGCGTTGAACAGGGTTAGTGGCACCACGTGTCGCAAGATGCCCATATGGAACTATGCCTCATTGATCGGGGGGGTCTGGTGCTGTGGCCGCTGGCCCGGATTTGGGGTCACTGCCATTCATGACTCAGGACACAGTTTCACATATGGAACCTACTGGTCCGAAGAGTAGGCCGAAGGCGGCAGTGGAGTACGTCAACGAAAAGGGAATAAAGCGGGCCTTTGTCGTGGAGGCTGTGATGGTCTGAGGTGGCTGCCAAGGTCGCAGGACTCGGGCTTGGAGCTTGCGCCGGCATGTGGTGGGCCCTCCTTGACACATGCCGGTGTCGGCAGGTGATCAGTGTGGCCTGGCTGTGCAGGGGCGGGCCTGACGGGTTCGTGGTCCAGCGTGCCGTGGTCCAGCAGGCGCACAGCATCGCAGGCAACTACGCTCATGAGGACGGCGTCGGCCTCGTGGCGGGGTGGGAGGCACCGCCCTGGCAGAGACGTGGGGCTTTCCGGGAGAGGACCACGCCCAGGCCGACGTGCTTTTTATTCACACCCCTACGCTGGCGTGGCCTACGCCGGGCCATCCCACTCCAGTGACGCTTAGGGGGTGGCGTCACAGGCAACATTTCCGCGAGTTCCCCCACTGGCTGGGGTGGCATGGTTGCATCCACTGTCCACTGCACTCCATACGCCAGAGGTGTATGTCGCCATGGATATGGGTGTGTTCTGCATACTGCGGTCTGTCCAGCACATCTCCGCCACTCTTGGCATTGTGTGCTTCCCCGATCATGGTTCTACTGCATCCTTCACACATGCCTGGTTGCCACCTCTCCCCACATTCGGCTATTATGTGGATGAGGTGCCATGCCGTTGATGGCTCATGTTCAGGGCTTGCCCAGGTTACCATTGTAAGTTGTTCTGTCGTGTCTGGTGGGTGGTCATGTTGTTGTGCATGTTGGTTGTGATTTTGTGACGTGTGCATTGCCAGAGTTGTGAGTTGCATGGTTGTGGAGTTGAGGTGTGTGGGGTGTTCATTTCGGACTTGCCAAGGGGGTGTGCATTTCCCTTGTTGCCATCCTGGGAACGCTGGTTGATGATGGACTGTCAGAGGATGAAGGTATCATGCACACTGGCTGTGTATTTGAAGGCGACATTGTTGGGGGTTCCACGGTGTTCTGTTGTTGCCTGCACATTGATGTGAGACGTGTGCTTCCTGTTGAGGTGATTGTGTGCTGTATCACCAGGGGGCACAGGTAGTACATGTGTGCTGTGTATTGCCCCCAACACATGCGTGCATCCTGCTATGGCGTATGGTCCTTGCTTGGTCTCCAGCGGATCCTGCGCATTGTGTTGTACGTATGGGGACTGGGGTACCAGGGTGATGTCCAGGACAGGTGTGGGGGACTTGGATGTGGCTGGCTGTGTGACTCCTCCGACTCTGGTGGGTGTTGTTTGGGGGGTACCAGGGGCCAACAGGTGCAGCCAAGCCAGCAGCTTTGTGTGGGGTGGGATGTTGTTTGTCCGCTGTGTTGGTGCCGTAGGCCTGTTAGGCGATGATGGTCAGGATGCGTAGGATGGTTGTCCCTTTCAGCCTGTAGTGGACGGTGACATTGTCAGATGTTGGGTCTGTGTGGCTGGTACGTTTCCTGGGGTTCCACTGTCTTTGTCTGCACTGCGTCTGTGGTGGTCCTGGGGTGGGTGGGTTCCGGGTGTGGGTTGGGGTCCTGGGGTGGTGGCGGTGGGTGTTGTGGCCCTCTTGGGTGTCCGGGCCGCATGATGTGTGGTTCCATGGCATCTGTTGCCCTTCGGATGTGGCCCTGGGCTGTGCTCCCTTTTGTGGTGCTGGCTGCCGTCCGACTTTACACCAGGTCAGAGCAGGTGTAAATTTCCTGGTGCTAACGCGCCTTATCGCCTGTTTTGTGTTTTTATCACCGATGTGGCTGGTCGTTGTGAATGTTGAGGTGTGCTGTTGTCTCGGCTTTTGGCACGGGAACGCCTACTCTGCATCTCATTAGCGATATTTGCGGGGGTCCTCTGTGGCGATGTTTTTGAGGCTGCTATCGCGGGTAAACTGGTGCTGTGGGCTGTTAACACCGGCTTGTGAATGGGGAGGTGAATTTATCACGACTTTGGCTGCGATAAAGTGCCGTTAATTTGGCGATAGCTCCTTGTGAATATGCCCCTAGAACTTTTTTTCTAGCTCCAACACTTACAAAACTAGCAACTCCACAAGGAGATGATGGTTTAATCCACAAATAAAGTGTGTTGTACATTCCCAACCACTCGCTCAACTGTACAATTCGGCAACTATACCTTACTTGTATTATCGCATTGTGTTTGTATGTGCCACTTCTAGAAGATAAAAGACTGCCAAATGTAGGGAAGACAAAATGGTGCCAAGTCTGAGCTGAAAGTAATTTTAATGGTAACTGACACATTTAAAAATGAACATCATGAAGGGGAGGTTGCAAATAGTACACAAACACTACGTAATTGTAATTTAACAGATGATATTAGAACCAAGATTAATGATATGACGGGGGAGGGGGGGCAATACAAAAACGTGTATAAAGTTTCCAATTAGAATGCTGGCAGCAATAGCCAATCATAAGAGAATAAAATAAACTCACTGCTGAAAAGTTAGTGTGAAGCAGACAGAAATTTCGAGGAATCACATACGTAGTTATACATACACAACACGAGAGGCCTCGGTTTTTTTCATGTGCATGTATTTGCATGGCTCTAATTCGAGCTACTTCCTGACGCTTTCCACATGCCCATTAGCCTCTGTTAAGTTGACAGCATAGGGTACATACATGAATATCAGTGAACCAGTTGCTGTTGGCCAATCAACGTAAGCTTTAACATTTTTTGGGAAACCCTTCAGACTGTCTTAAGCAATGGAAGATGACCATTATTAACAAAGGTTTTCCGTGGCATGAGACCGTCTGAAGAATGTCCCCTGACTTGAGAAAACGTCAAGATTCTCTGAAGCCGGGGAAAGTCTTTAAGTCAAACTCAAGGTTGTGGTGGTGGACACCAAAGACCCCATAGCTCTGTACCAATATGTATATTTGAGTTGTATAAAATACCTCATACATCTTCAAATCCTGCTTTTCTCAAGGGCATTTTAACTTTTTTATTCCATGTCATATCATCACATGTAAACAATCTAAAACAAACTTCCTGACACTGATATGTGCTCTTTGCAATCGTTCCCCAGGCTTTGGCATGCATCTTGTATAAGGCTGTGCTGTGAACAGTCCTTATCGTTCGGTTTCCAAGAAAGCAGCACTGATAAGCGCTCTACGCGTGGGCGTAATTTAGTGCAGTGTGACACCAGCATTTTTCATACATTGGTTTATACAATTATTTCCTTAAAATGTGTTTAACTCCAGAAGCTACTGTGACTGCCACGATGGCTTAGCAACTTACGAATCAGTCAAGAAAAAACTTCTGCAAGTCAGACCTTTAACATTTAATGATCAAAGGCTACGTGTCCCCCATTCTAGGAGGCAGAGTGGTATTTATGATAGGCTTCTGATAAGTTGGAGACAGTTACTTCTGTAGACACTCCAGTGCTTTGTTTTCTCATTACAACACATTCTCACATCTGAGAAAACGCTTGTAAAAAATGTACGAAAATCACTACTCTATGTTAGTTATTAGACCCACTGATGAGCTTAACATGCCATCTGCTGTAATCCTCTGTCACTGTTCTATTGGAGGGGCAGATTTACTAACAAGTCATGCACTGCAGCAAGACAACTTTCTGCACTGTGTTGAATGACAAGGAGAGGGCAGGAATACACCATATCTACTAGGATATGGCACATTTCTGCACTCTCCTTTGATGGCACTCTGAGTGCAGCCTAATGCCAAAGCAGGCACCCTTGCGCCATGGAGCAAGGGTGCCTGTTTTACAGACAGGATTGTATTTGTGCAGGAAGGGGCCCCTTCCTGCACAAAAAATAATGCTCTGAGGCTTTTTCCTCTTTCTATTTGTGCAGCATAATGTAGTACAAGTAAAAAGAGGAAATAAATAGGAGAAATAAACATATTGTCCCTCGTTACGGCTCACCTGGGAAGGCATCGCATTTTGATGCATTCCCAAGTTTACTAATATTGGTACATCTGGGAATGAACAAAAATCCATGGGTGGGTGTGTGGGAACACCTATACTCCACCCATAGAACGTCTTCCAAGCAGAGTAATGCAAGGAAGCCATTTGCACTGCCTTGAGTTATTCCAGATTCACAATGCCACACAGAGCCACACAAGGTGGCTTGGCGTGGCTTAGTAAATCTCACTGAAACCCTTGCGCTGCCTTGCGTGACGCAAAGGCAGCACAAGGCCTTTGTAAATCTCGGCCTGAATTTCTAGTTGTGATCGCTAGTTTCTTTTCTTAGGATGGTGCTTCGCCAAAGGCATAGGGGTCGATTCCGATCTCGGCCGGAAGCGCACCGAATAGGATTCGTCTGGAAAAATTACGAGCCGAACGCGTTTTTCCCGAACGATTCGAACAGTCGTCCGAGCGAGCAAGTACGATGCGCATTACTGCTAAAATTCCGAGCGAGTCGTACGTTCCCAATCCAGCTCCAGTTCCCCAACCGAGCTGGATCCGTAAACGCCGATTCGAGTCGCACGGAAGTAAATACACAGCACCTTCCGGCAGGACTAGTACGATGCGCAATCCGTACGTGCCGAATTGGTCGCTACGTCCGGCACGTCAGAGCATCCGGGAGAGCTGCACATAAGCTCCGATTCGTGCCACAAGACGATCCACGGCTACGAGATTAACAAGCCAGCTACGAGTACGAGTCGAAGCCACGAGAAACCCGAACGAGACGAACCAACCATGAATCCCATCGCGCAGGTCCTACCAATACTGTACATCTATTACCGGAACCGGTACGGACGCGTACGGCGCAGACGGTAAGTCAGACACCCACTACACAAACAAACGACACGTACCCGACATATGTCACACACACATAGGGATGCAGAAATGACGTACACTAGCAACATCAGAACCATAGGGGCGGGATGGCTATCACCAATGCCATACACACCCATAGGGGCCTGATAGCTACCACCACCACCACCCCTACTCATGGGGGGCTGGATGCCTGTCACTACTACCATCCCCACACATAGGGGGATGGATGCCTACCACTAACACCACCCCTACTCATAGAGGCCTGGATGCCTGTCACTACTATCATCCCCACTCATGGGGGGATGGATGCCTACCACTACCACCACCCCTACTCATGGGGGGCTGGATGCCTGTCACTACCACCACCCCTACTCATGGGGTCTGGATGCCTACCACTACCACCACCCCTACTCATGGGGGCCTGGATGCCTACCACTACCACCACCCCTACTCATGGGGGGATGGATGCCTACCACCACCACCACCCCTACTCATGGGGGCTGGATGCCTGTCACTACTACCATCCCCACTCATAGGGGGATGGATGCCTACCACTACCACCACCCCTACTCATGGGGGCTGGATGCCTGTCACTATCACCACCCCTTCTCATGGGGGCCTGGATGCCTACCACTACCACCACCCCTACTCATGGGGGCCTGGATGCCTACCACTACCACCACCCCTACTCATGGGGGGATGGATGCCTAGCACTACTACCATCCCCACTCATAGGGGGATGGATGCCTACCACTACCACCACCCCTACTCATGGGGGCTGGATGCCTACCACTACTACCATCCCCACTCATAGGACGGGTAATGCATGACACAACCAGCATACTCCAACATAAGGAATGTCAGCAAAAGACATCCCCCAACATCATGACAAGAGTGTGTAGTCTGTGTCAAATGCCTACAACACTGAACATGACATTGAACATACAATGTGACCCCCTATCACATGTGTCACACAAAAATGTGTGTGGCCTTCACAATGCAAGCAGACCATGACCACTGTGGGAATGGGGTCTAAACCCCCATCATCACAGTGACCAAAAGGTAAGTGTGGGGTCCATAGCTGAAGCACATTTTGAACATTGTGGCAATGGGGTCTAAACCCCCATCATCACAGTGACCAAAAGGTAAGTGTTGTCATGGAAAAAGCTGCAACTGCCAAACAGCATGGATGATTCCTGGTCACAGAACAACAAACACATCAGTGGCAAAGAAGTGGTTGTGTCCCATAGCAACATAGATTGGGTGAGGCAAACAGTGCAGTGCAAATAAAACATACCTTTGGCCATCTGCAGACAAACATCACCCATGGGGACTGACATTGTCTCCATTTATCAATTACACAATGCCAGAAGTGACCATCATAATGCAGACCCACATATCTGCACTAATGGACACACAAATGTAGATATCCTGTGGAAACTGCAGATGTGAGGTGAACAAATACCATACCATGGCAGCAATGGGACATACAAACCATGATTATTGTGCTGACTGATGACCTAGGAGTCCCAGGGACAGCATGGGAAATCCTCCAAACAACATACAGGCAATGGCACACTAAAGATATGCCAATGCAGTGGTGCAGATGCACAAACACAGACAGGCAGCCTCACACTGCATATCAAACACAACAGGTGATGGGGGTGTGTGCCAGTGTCCCCAGGCAACCACACAACACATGAGGAGGCCTGAATTCCAATTACACAGATGTGTATACAGTGCCATACAAAAGTAACTCATGGATCGGATTCCCCTATGTGGGCAATCAGGCATTGTTAGATGAGAGGGAGCCCAAATTACACATGTCACACAAGCTTGTAGGAACAGCAACTAACACAGCAAGAGACAGACCCACCACAGCACTACCCCCAGGGACCCCACATTGTGGTGACACTAGCCTGCATGATAATCCCACTGTGATGACAAAGGTAGATGTCGTTTACACTGTGAACCACAGCCATGTGTCCTGAGCAACAAACTACCATCACACCTACACAAGCACAAATCAATCAGCACGGCCTGTCAGCCAAGGCCAATATGGAGGTAGGGGTCTAGCCGTGCAACAACTCACATTTGAACACACTCAACACCACACACCTTGATCTCCACCAATGTGCAGCAGTGAAGCTCACATGGACTGGTGACATTGCACATGCACCTATGACAATCCCAGGGGTGGTTGTGGGAACTAAGGTGCAGAAACCCATCACACCTGGCCACTCAACAAGACTCGTGAATGTCTGACACACTGCACAGTACGCGGTACATGGGCATTACGTGAAATCCACCCCAATCAATGGGATCCGGCCACAGTCACACACCAATGAAGAAGCCAAGGTGACCCACAAAGAACACATGTAGACAACTTCCAACATTGCAGCTCTGACCCTGAGGAGTGGCAGCAGTCACACACACAACGTGTCACAATCACTGAAAGCTACCACAAACTGTAAATTACATGACTTGTGTAACCAACAAGTGCCAAGGGGAATCCTGACTGTGTCCCATCTGCGCTTGCCCACATCCCCAGCCCTGACAACAAAGACAACTAGGGATGACAACCTGATGAACATTAGTTTGCCATGCACCCACATCACGGAGAAACCAGGTCCAAGATGCTGGATGAACACAGGACAACTCAGCAAGCATCACAAACAGGAACATCCGTAGGGACACAGCCTGTGTAGGAAAAGGGAAGGGAACACACACAGACATGCTTACACAACACACAACACGGGCCCAGGCAATGTCACGGGATTACACACTGCCATGAGGGCACTCCACTCCTGTGGAAGGTCCGCTGTGCCAAACCTTGTCTGTGCACGACTCAAACATGTCAGCAGAACACTCGGTCAGTGAGTCAACAATTACAACACACTGAAGGCTCTGCTCACATCAGCCTGGGTACGGGAGTGTCACTTCAGTCATCTGCATATACCCAAAACACGTGTCAAGCAAGTTGCACTGTATACACAGATGAGTCCTTCAACATTGATGTGCTAAACTGCATGTCCAGTGGAGATGGGCACACAGTCAGGGAAATAGAAAAACTGAACAGTGGTAAGCCCACCAGATGCGCATCAGTGTAAGCCACAGATGTTAAATTACAAATGCAAAACGTACATCCCTGTGTCAAATGCTGAACATTACACCCTCAGACTGCAGCAAAGGATGCTATGGATCCAGACTAGATTAGGACACATATCCCATGGACCACATGGAGTCCATCACAGCAACACTTCATTTTCCTGATCTGAACACTATTACAACAGCAAATGCATGATGATACTCATCTACATCATGTACAACAAAAGCAAAACCACTAGTAAACAAAAAGAAGCTTTATTCAGCCAATGTGAATGAAAAATTGGAAGTCCAAAAGAAACTAAGGCCAATGGCCAGTCCACATTCACAGTCCGAACAGGGTGACATGTGACAACTTGTTACCCATTGCTTGCCTGCACTGGTACGGACAGGGGACATCCCCCTCGGAGGGGCATACAAGGGGCAGGCCAGGCACCGCAGGGACAGGATCAGGGGATGCCAGAAGGAGGCAGTGAAGGGGTGGTGGGTGCAGGAGTGTCACCGGCAACTGCAGTGGAGGTGACTGACTCAGTGGGGGCCGGCACCACTGTAGGGCACAAGTCAGATGGTGTGGGTGCTGGCACCACTGCAGTGGGCCAGTCAGATGGAGTGGACTGGGTCCCCACTGCAGTGCCCAAGTCAGACGGGATGGTTGTGAACTCCACTGCAGTGCATAACTCCAAGGGAGTGGAGGGGGGCAGATGAGGTGGGCAGGACAGAGGGGGGACCCGGTCTCCACACCAGTGGCACAAACAGGCCGAGCGTCTGGGTTGGGGGTGGAAGAGCAAGTGGTAGGGGGAGGGCCTAAGCAGTTTGGGGATGCGGTATGGGTGTGTGGGGGAACCTGGGGCAGGGTGTGGCGGGGGAACCTGTGGAGTGGTGGCCTGGTGGATGGAGGAGAGAGAATGTGTGGTGGAGCTGCGTGGTGGTGGTGGTGGGGTCTTGCCCTTCCTGGTCCGGGGGGACTTCCTAATGGGGTGCTCAGTCTGCCTGTGCCTGGGGGAGGGTGTCCGGGTGTGAGGGGCACTCCCCTCTGTGTGTGGTGGTTGCCTCTTCTGCCTGTACATTGGGTCAGATAGATCTGTGGGGAAGAGGCCAAGCTCACAGAGGAAGAGCTTCTGGGAGGGGGGGGGTTGCAGGTGAGGCAAGGTAAGGGGTTTTGGAGGGAGAGGTAACTGAGGACTGCGGAGTGCTCGTGGATGCGTGTGTGTGTGTCTGGGCCCCATCCCCTGTGAGTGAGGTATCAGACCCCTGACTGTGCGTGCGTGTGCGTCTGGATTTTGGCGTGTGTGTCTTTGTGCTGCTTGTGTCTGTGCTGGTGGGTGCCTGTGCCAGTGTGTGTGTGCTTGGGACAGGTAGGGTGCTGGGCATTTTGGATGGGGCAGAGGTAGGAGGGGTGAGGGACTGTTGCAGGAGGGACACTGCTGCCGTCAGTGAGGAGGCCATGGACTGATTGGTTCACTGTAGGGCAGACATGCCAGATGACATGCCCTCCATGAATGACACCAGTTGTGTCAACAGACCCGTGTGTGCATAGAGGACACTCAGCATTGATGTCTGCCCTACATGGATCTGTTTCAGCAAGTCCACAGACTCCACACTCAGGGCAGCAGGGGAGACAGAGGCAGGGGGTGCGGTGCCTGGCATGAAGGAGACACGCTCCCCTACACGGGAGCCTCCACGGACATGTGGGATGGGAGCAGATGGGAGGGTGGAGATGGTGGTGGTGGCGGGGACAGACTTGCTCGATTCTGTCTGTGGTCTGCTGACACCCGCCTCCACAAGGGAGTCCTCACTGGAAGTGCTGTGTACCTCAGCCGAGGTGGTCGTAGCTGAGGTCTCCTCAGTGTGGCTCCCCTCACCCTCCGTGCCACTGGGTCCCTCGGTCTCCTCTGCAGTGGACCCAGTCCGGCTCTGCCGCTCCTCTTGGTCCATGGAGCTGTCTCCTCCTGTGGCCGTGGATGTATCTGCAAACAATCAGGATAAACAGAGCAACATTAGTCACCTGTACTGACCACACACACCACAGTAAGTACAGCACATCACAGAGCAAGCCCTGCCATCATTTGCTAGACATTGCAATAAGTGCTGACACTGATTTGAAGAAGCCCATTGTCTGCCTGACAGTCATTCATGCCACTCATGTCCTACCTGTCCATGCACCCATCTGTCTGGTGCCTGTTGTATGCGACTAATCATATGTGCACACATGCACCACATACACAGTTGTTGGACATCCAAGAGAACATATGGAAATGTGTCACTGCAAACACATGCCATCTCCTGCCACTGACTCAGTACATGTGTCAGGAAAAGTGATGGGCAGAGTCTCTGTCGATATGCGGGTTTTGGTTCCATCACCAGACACAATGATGTCCTCATGTCCTGATAGACAATGCGACAATGGTGTGCATGCAGGACATATCACACTACTCCTAGATCACCCTTTGCAAGTTGAATGTCATGGCACAGGCCTGTCTGTCAAGTCAGTCATAACTGTCTCCTGTCACAGGGGCAGTGCATACACACAACACCAGTCTGCACTGTGTCACAATCATGGAAGTTTTGGGAATGCAAGCCATGTAGCTGACAGGTGCACATGTGCACCCCTGGCCACCCACATCATGAGGACTAAGATGATCCCACGTCATTCAAATGAGACATTTGAGTGACTGCAAACACAAATCCATAAACATGAGCACTTCACCGTCTGATGAGAATGAACCAAAGCTGCCTGCACCTCAATGTTTCATACACCATTGTGCACAGTCAAGGGATCAGAGACCTATGCATTAACCAATGTGCAGATCCTATAGTCACAACTCAGATGGCTGGCCACCCCTAATTGTTAAACACTCCAGGAGTCCAAAAGCAAGGCCACACCACGGTGACACAGAGGCAGACACCTGAGTGCACTCTTCACAATGCCCAATATGTATGCTGACACACGGGAGTGGGAGAACAGACTGCCTTCGATGTCCGGAGTAGGCATTACAGTCCTGGTCCATGTGCAACATGGTATTACCCTGAACACTAGGCAGGTGGCTATGCATGTGTCACACACATGATGTACATACTTCTGAGGCTCCTACCTTGGTCTCTGCTGCAGCATGGGTGTGTGGCACATACCCCAGACATGTGGTGAGTCAGAGCAGCAATTGGAACACATATTGAAGCCATACCCAGAGTACATGTCAGATCACAGGCATTGTGTGAGCAATTGTACCACCCATGCAGCCCACAACAAAGTTCCTGTAACTGATGCTGTCCCCAACTTGAACCACAGGTAACTGCAAGTACACAGTACCCAAGTGACCTAAGTCACAGACTGTAAGGGCCACACCTGTGTATCAGATGAGGAGGGGGCATGACACAAGTGAGGGACATGAGTCCAGGTCGACAAGACAGTCGTACTGTGGAAGTGGAACCATGCTAAAGGAGTGCATAGAGCATGTTAGTCATAGTACCCAGAAAAGGCTAGCACTTACCCCCTCCTTGCTGCTGTCTAGCCTTCAGCTGCCCATCCAGGTCAGGGAAGACCACCGCCAGAATCTGGAGCATGTGGGGGTCAGGGTCCGGTGTCCGCCCTCCTGCGAGGAGGCGACAGCTTCAGCTGGACCCTTGCGACCCTCCGGGTCCAGCCACGAAGGTCCTGCCACCTCTTCTGGCAGTTGCAGATCCTGCGCCTGTAGACCCCCACAGATCGTACTGCCCGGGCGATGGTCAGCCAGATCTCCTGCTTCTGGTGGGCATCAACCTGTGAGGATGACAAAGTGAAAAGGCCATTACTACACATGCAACATATCCGTGCATCACACAGTTGGATATACATGTCTCAATCACAGGGGCATATGATGTACACAGGTAGTGTAACTATGGCTATGAACAGTTGTCCAGCAGTTACTAAATGGTATCATTGCCTGGGAAGTAAAACCTTGTTGGAATGCACTGTTACTGCACTATACCTGTTCAGTGCATGTAACTACACACTTTGGGAGTGACAACTACTCAGTGAGCATGCTAGCCACTGGTGTACACACTGTAAGTCTTTATAGTCAGACAACATGCACAATTAGTAAAGCAGTGGACAGCACACTCACCTGCTCCCCTGGTTTCCCATACAGCTTGCTGTACTGTGGAAGGAGGCTGTCCAGCAGGGCCTGGTTCTCCTCAGTGCTGAAGGCTGGGGCTCTCTCCACAGTACGTGCCATTGCAGTAGCCAGAGGATGCAGAGACAGCAGCAGTGGTGGTGGCAGATGTCGTCCTGGAGCATGTAGTGCAGGCAAGTGAGCTCTCAAGGGAACAGCCAGCATTATATGTGTGCTGCAGAGGCAGATACTGTCCCATGTGTCCAAAGTGATAGGTCCAAGTCGTTTGCATCTTCTGAATCTGGCCAATCCATGGAATTGCACCACTTATACACGCCCACAGCATCCTTCAAAAGTTCAACTTGATGACACCCATGAATTTGCAACATTGTTGTGGCTGGCCAACTGAATTCACTGCATCCGACTCGTAAAAGCTTCGAAAACGCGTCTGTTACCATGTCAGTCCATAGCCAATGCGTGCACACCGATCGGACCATTGCTGTACAACGCGTATTACGTCACACAACACGCATCCGTCAACATCATATGCAATGGCCAATGCGTGCGCACCGATTGGTCCATTGCTGTACAACGTGTATTTCGAAACACAACACGCATCCGTCAACATCATATGCAATGGCCAATGCGTGCGCACCGATCGGTCCATTGCTGTACAACGCGTTTTTCGAAACACAACACGCATCCGTCAACATCATATGCAATGGCCAATGCGTGCGCACCGATCGGTCCATTGCTGTACAATGCATATTTCGAAACACAACACGCATCCGTCAACATCATATGCAATGGCCAATGCTTGCGCACCGATCGGTCCATTGCTGTACAACGCATATTTCGAAACACAACACGCATCCGTCAACATCATATGCAATGGCCAATGCGTGCGCACCGTTCGGTCCATTGCTGTACAACGCGTATTTCGAAACACAACTCGCATCCGTCAACATCATATGCAATGGCCAATGCGTGCGCACCGATCGGTCCATTGCTGTACAACGCGTATTTCGAAACACAACACGCATCTGTCAACATCATATGCAATGGCCAATGCGTGCGCACCGATCGGTCCATTGCTGTACGACGCGTATATCGAAACACAACATGCATCCGTCAACATCGTATGCAATGGCCAATGCGTGCGCACCGATCGGTCCATTGCTGTACGACGCGTCCCTGTACAAGTCACTCGCATATGTCACCATGGTTGTCACAGGTGAACGTATGCCAGCCACAATTACTTGCCAGGGACTCAGGGGCACACCTACAACACCACAGCCTGTCCACACTGTATCCTAAGGCATGTAAGTCTGCATTACCTGTGTGTGTATGGGGGTCAACATGTGGTTTGTTGGGTGGCACTTGGGGGCAGCCACTCCCAGGCTGTGCACCTGTTCATGGGGACAGAATCCTTTGTGTGTTGTGCACATGACCACTGTGATGTGCAACTGTTCAGTTCAGAGCATGTGGCATGGTCACATTTCCAGGTTGTATATGTGTATGTTATGTCACATACACCCTGAGTCCCATGTGGGATGGTATGTACGTCACAGGGTGACCCATTGCCACAATTGTGATGGCCCTCCACAGTCTGTGTGCATGTTGTGTTAAAGATGTCTCTGATTCCATGTGCACAATGGGAGACAGTCTCCACATCCACGTTGTTTGTGCATCGACTTTGATGTTGTGCGTGTGTGTGTCACAGACATCCATGTCTGTCCTGCAGAGGCAACAGGGGCCACTACCTGTGGGAGTCATGGTTGTTTTGCTGGCGTGTACATGATACACCATGTCATGCCAGTGTCCATGTGGCAATACAGGGTCCCTGGGAATCTACCTGTCAAAGAGCTGTGATGCCTGGGGCACATATGTCCTCACTTGTCACTGTGGTGTGTGTTTGGAACGTGACAGCAGTACATGGGTACTGTGACACAACCTAATGATTTCCCATAGCACAACCTGGAACTTGTTGTCAACACATGTTGAACTGAGATGTTAGATGATGGCCATGTAGGTGCCATATATGTCCATACAGAACGGCACACACATCAAGTACTTGTGTCTCGTAATGATGTATCATGTGATATTTAGTATGGTCAATGCCACATATGTGGGGTGACTGTCAATCTTTCTTTGTTCACCTATGTATTGCAGGGCACCAGCTGTCCATAGACCATTCCCTGACCTTGCAACCATGGTGGAATGTGACTGCATCCGACGGTAGCGCTTCAACAGGCCGCTGATTGAGGAATTGGCGGGGCGGTTGGCCCCATATTTGCTACCTGGCCGGCCATACCCTACAGCGCTGACCCCCAAGGTGAAGGTGATGGCAGCCTTACACTTCTTTGCCACCGGTACCTTTCAACACACTGTGGCGTCTGCTGGTGGGATGTCACAGACCATGTTCAGCCGTGTGCTACGTGATGTTTTGGAGGCAATGTTAACATACTTGAACCAGTACATCTATTTCCCTAAACGTCAACAACTCACTGACGTCAAGAGTGACTTCTATGCCCTGGGGAGGATGCCACATGTCATCGGCTCCATTGATGGGACACATGTGGCTTTGGTACCACCAAAGGCACATGAGCAGGCATACAGGAACAGGAACATTTTCCATTCTATCAATGCTCTGGTGGTATGTCTTGCAGATATGAGCATCTCACATGTGTGTGCACGTTTCCCGGTTCTGCACACGATGCCTACGTGATGAGGAGTAGTCGCATCCCGAGGATGATGTCACAGATGCAGAACCAGCGTGCCTGGCTTGTCGGTGTGTACTGACTTTGTACCATTGTGTGTGTTCTGCAATGTTGTATTCCACCCTCTTTTCCAAATCAGCTAATGTGCAATTGTCTGTATGTAGGTGACTCCGGATACCCCAACATGCCGTGGTTGCTGACACCCTCAGGAACCCTGTGACACCAGCCCAGATGCGCTACAATGAGGCACATGGTCGGACCAGGAGAGTGATCGAGCGGACATTTGGTCTCCTGAAGAGCCGCTTTCGCTGCCTGGACAAGACAGGAGGGGCCCTCCCATATGCCCCTGCAAAGGTGTGCAAGATTTTCATCGTCTGCTGCATGCTACACAACCTGGCAGTGCGGAAGGAGTTGCCTCTCATCCTGGATGACGATGACCAACATCCGCCACCTGTGGAGGATCCTGGCCTGGACCACGATGCCAGTGATGATGATGATGATGAGGGTGATGTCCGCACACAGCTCATCACCAACTTCTTCAGCTGAATGTGAGTATACAGAGATGTTATGTCAATGATTTGAGTTTGCATGATATGTGTTGGTGGTGCTCTGTTGCTGTTTGAGTGTGGCCATGTGCTACTTGACTGGATGCGTGCAGCGATGTGTCCTTACAGGTAGTCTGTACTCCCCAACAGTGTTGACATGCTAACTTGGTTTTGTGTAGGTATCTTGTGACATGTATTGGGCATGAGTATTGCAGTTCTGTCCTGTTCTTCAGTGCTTTTGACTGTGTGTCATGTCTGTCCTTCACAGGGTACTTTCAGAGTTGTTTGGTCAACTGTGATCCCCCGACACCATGATTCAACTTCCAGGGTGGAAGCAGTCGTTTCCCTACAGGTGATGTGCCACACACCCCTGGACTTTATTTCTTCAACACTTGTTGACTGTGAGGCCACTGCCACGTGGGATTACCTTGCATCTGTAGTGGAAACAACATGTTGCAAATGTGTAATAAACCTGTGCTTCACTTTGGGATGTGCGTTGTCTGTGGTCACACATCTGACTGACATTTGCTTACTACACCTGTGGGCTAGTTAACACAGACTCTGAATAGGTGTGGTGTCTGTGCATTCCACTGTATTTCCTGGCAACATCAGTGTAGGCGATGAGTCAGATGGCCCTGGTGTGTATGTGTTGTGTTGCCCTAGTGGTGTGTCTCCCTCATATGTGTCACGTCGCCATGACTCACATGACGGTGTTGGAATTGCTGTAGCAGTTAGCATGCACAGTGTCATTTAGCAGATCATCATCTCCATGACAAATTACCACGTTGGAATCACAACAGAGGCAAGTATGGTGTATTAGTGAGTTTATTTACATACATGTGTGAGGATAGTGCACAGGATGGTGGGTGCTGTACATTGGGATTGGAATCCAAAGTTCCCAGATGAGTTGGAAGTGTTGGTAGCAGAAATGTCCTGAGTAAAGTCCACAGTCATCTGATACATTAGTCCAACTTAAACTCCCCATGTCATGTGGGAGAGTTGGGTTGCATTCGACAGGGTGAACAGTTTGCACACAAAGGAGAATTTACAGAACAGGTGTTGGGTTCCTGGGGGATGTGCATGGCCATCTGCCTCTCAGTTGTCCTTCCTCGGACGACCCCACTTCTTTCTGGGGGGACCCTCACGTGCAGGCCGCTGCGGTGCAGAGGACTCTCCACCAGAGTCATCCTCCCTCCCTGTGGCAGTTGCAGTTGTTGCGGCACCAGATGTTGTGGGCACACAGGGAGGTGTGGACATGTTGGTGCTAATCTGGCGGAGGCATGTCAATATGCACCTCTGTCAGTTCTTCCAATGTGTCCCACTTGGACTCCATGCCAGACATGTGTGTCTCCACACGGGACATGTGGGAGTCCAAGCGGGCATGATGGGCAGCCTGCTGCTGTTGAATGTCCTTGAGGATCCCCACTACCTGGCTGACCTCTCCGGTGCTATTCTGGTACGCATCTGCAATGCATACCAGTTGTGGGTCATCATGCAGTCCAGACCCCTCTGCAAACAGCGACCTCTGCCTACCACCCCTCCCACCACCCCTGGCCACACGTGCGGGACCTGTGGTGGCACACACAGGTGACCCTAGGCCCCCTTGGGGGTTGGTACTGGGGTTGTTGTCCATTGCTTCCCGAGGGGCCGGGGTCCCTGTGATGTTGTCATTCAGTGTCCTTGGTCTGTCCATGTCGGCGGGGGTGGTCTGTGTGTTGGCAGATGTTGGAGGAGTGGGTGTAGGGGGTGTAGATGGTGGTCCTGCTGGTGCTGCATGATGACTCACACCGGAGGGGCCAGGTAGGTCTTCGCCATCCGAGGAGGGCAGAGGCTGTTCCACACCAGAGAGCTCAGGGGCCACCGGAGCCTGGGACAGGGACTCCTCATCATCTGCTGCTGTGTCCCCATCTTCACCTGTGTTTGGAAGAGACACACAATGTATGTTATGTTTCTACAGGCATCAATGGTTCAAACACATGACAGTTGTGACTGTACATCTGGATGCGTGCCTGTACATTGCATTGTGCTAAGTTGTCACATCCAGAGGTTGATATTGTTGTAGCACATTATCCTGCCAACCTGAAGCATTTCAATGTGAATGTTGAGGTGTGTGCATGACCAGCTCATGTATAGATTGGCTGTACATGGCCATTGCTACTCAAGGGCCATCACGTGCCTGACACAGGTGTGTCATCCTTGTCCACATTTGTCCTTTAACAGGGACATACGTGCAATTCCACTTAGGATATCTTTCAAGATTGGGACATGTGTGGTGGCAGTTTTTGCCAGTCTTTGTGCGTCACATTGGTGTGTCTGGACAACATGGTCACAGTCCGGTATGCCTGGGATCTCTTGGGAGTATCTGCGTTGTTGTCTGGGTTCCTAGTTCACGTCTCATTTCATACAAGTGATGTTGTTAACGTAGCTAATGATGTTGTTGCTGAGTTTTGTACGTGCAAACATGATTAATCTTGTCAATGTCCTCCATGGTGATATGGATTGGGCACGGCAGCTCTCTGGCTTTTCCATTGTCATGACAGTGATGGCCAGTGGTGTGTGTTGCAGTTCTGCTGCTGTGAGTAGCATGTCTCCTCAAATGCAGTCCAGCTTGGTGCTTGTGTCTACAGTGTCTATGACAGTGAGTGGTGTGTTGTGTGAAGGATGCATATGTTGCCAAACGATGTGGGAGTGGAATGCAGCTCACAACCGCAACTTGTGTGACTGACACCATGGTACAGTGTCCGGTATATTGGTGTGTCCATTGCATTCACTGACAGGTGTCCCCTGTCAATGATGTCTCTGTGACTTCCTGTGTGTTTTGTGCTATGTAGTTTGTCTGATTCTCCACAGTTGTCATCTGCAAGTCCCACCTTCACAGCCAGGCCAGGGGGCACCCATGGACACTGCATCCCCTGACAGTGTGTGTAAACATAGAGTTGCAATGGCTGTGAGTGTGTACGTGTTTGGGTTGGCCAGTGCATGGGTGTGAATTGCAGGCACATTATTTCTCATGCCCATGTGTCAGCTATCTTGCCAGGGCTTTTACTTTGGGAGTGACTGGTCCCACGTGTGCAATGAGTTTTTGCAGAGTAGGTGTGTGTATGGCCAGCATTGGTGGTATTTGGTTGACATCCGGACCTCCTTCTCCCCGCAGCCCAGTTATCCCACCATGAAGCATGCCACCCTTGCAGTGGGTGCAGGTTAACTCTCAGGATGTCAGTCAGTGGTGTCCTGTTGTTGGTTGGTGCACAGTTCCCAGCAGGGCCTTGTGCTCCCCACAACAGAGCACCATTGTCAGACATCTTTGAAGTGGCTTTTCACTCACTCTCTTGTGGAGCACGGTCCCAGGTGTGTTGTTTGGAGTTAGTGGAAGTGGTGTGTGTGTAAGGGCCTGCTGGTAGCTGTAGTCGGAGCTGGCACTCCTCCTCCCCCCAGGCCAGACATCCCACCATGAAACGTGCTTCCATTGCAGGGAGTACAAGTTGGTTGTCAGGATGTCAGTCAGTGGTGTCCTGCTGTTGGTTGGTGCACAGTTCCCAGCAGGGCCTTGTGCTCCCCACAACGGAGCACCATTGTCAGACATCTTTGAAGTGGCTTTTCACTCCCTCTGAGGTGTGCATGCTTCAGTGTGAGTTTGCCGGGCCATGCGGGTGGGGGATGTTGAGCTGTGACTACCACTCCCATCATGCTATTGCCTGCATCCCCCTTCCCAGCATGCCCATACTTCGTTCCTTTTGAGTCGACTTCACTGTGTGTGAGTGTGACAGCAATGGCAAGATGGCTGACAGTGTGGTCCTGTTGTTTGTTGGTGCACAGTTCACAGCAGGGCTTTGTGCTCCCCACAGCTGAGGCCAGTGTCAGACATCTTGGAAGTGGCTTTTCACTCACTGTGAGGTGTGCATGCTTCAGTGTGAGCTTGCCGGGCCATGCGGGTGGGGGATGTTGAGCAGTGACTACCACTCCCATCATGCTATTGCCTACACCCCCTTCCCAGCATGCCCATACTTCCTTCCTTTTGACTCTGCTTCCCTGTGGGGTAGTGTGCCTGTGCTGACAGGATGGCTGACAGTGTTGTCCTGGCGTTTGTTTGGCTACAAGTCCCAAAAGTGTCCCTGTGCTTCACACAGCATAACCCAGTGTGGTAGTTCTTTGTGGGATATTTAATTAGAGTGTGAGGCAATGCATTCTCCCAGGTGAGTTGTGTGGAGTTTGTGTTAAGGGGGTGTGTGAGAAAAGCTGCTGGTAACTATGGTCAGAGCTGTCAGTCCTCCTTCCCACCCAGCCAGATATCCCACCATGGAACGTGCTTTCATTGCAGGGAGTGCAAGTTGGCTTTCAGGATGTCAGGCAGTGGTGTCCTGCTGTTGTTTTGAGCACAACCCCCAGCAGGGGCTTGTTCTCCCCACAGCAGTACCCAGTGTCAGCCATCTTGTCAGTTCTTTTCCACTCCCTGTGATGTGAGCATGGTTCAGAGTGGTGTTGATGGGCCAATTGTGAGGGTGACCAATATCTGTGACTACAACTCCCATCATGCTATTGGCTACACTCACTTCACCAGCATACACACAATTCCTTCCTTTCAGTCAGCTTCCCTGTGAGGTGGTGTTCTAGTGGTGGCAAAATGTCTGACAGTGGTTGTTGGTTAGATTTGTGCCACTGCCTTGCTCTACTTGTTGTTAGGTTTGTACATGTCATGACACAGTTACATATCACTATGAGATGGCAGGTATTGTGTTTGTCTGACTAGCATACACATCTTGGGATGATTATCTTTTGGTTACTGTGGCTTTGCTAACGGTGCATGGTTGCACTATCCCCTTGACAGTGATGGGTGTGTATTGTCACACAATATTGGGTATATTGGTTGTGTACTCACCAGGCTCTGGGATGTCTGATAGTCCATGTACGCTCTCCGGTGGTAGGATTGCCCGCACCTTCTCCTCCCAGGACCTGAGGTATACTGGTTTGGCAGGAGGGCCACTGCCGGTGCGATGACTCAAGGCGTATTCCTTCTTGAGTAGGTCCTTGACCCTCCGGCGCACATCATACCACCTGTTCTGGATGTCTTCCTTTGTGCGCAAACATGGTGATTGTGTTTTCACCCTGTCGAGGATCCTCTCCCACATTTTGGTTTTCTGCGACATGGGGGTCTGTTGGACCAATGTACCAAACAACTGTGGATCTACTCTTAGGATTTCATCTACCAGGACTTCCAATTCACTGTCTAGGAACTTTGGATTCTTCTTTGGGGGCATGGTGATGGGTGGTGGTGGGGATTGATGTGTGTGTGAGTGTGCAAGTGAGGGTGGGTGAGTGTCAGTTTTGCTGGGTGTATGTGAGGGTGCTATTAGGGAAGTGCTAATGGTGTGTGGCTTGTGTGATGGATGAGTTGTGAGTGTGTCTGTGGTTGCTGTCTGATGGTGTTCTGTGCTGGCAGGTCAGTTGAATTTGCAAAGGATCATGGTAGGGATTTGTGGCCTTTATATGGGTGGAGTTGTGGGTGTGTCTTTGTTCCATGTTTTTTTCCCCCACTATTTATTGACTTTGTCATTGCTTGTTTGGCCCTTTTTTTTGTATTTTTTCCTTTGTTTTTTCTGGGCATGTAGGAGATGTTCTTCTGACCGAGTCGGACGCTGCAGTTGTCTCGTGCGAGCTTCTCCGAGTCTTTCATGCTGTCTTTCTGCTGGGTTTCATGTGCGGCGTACGCGTCGGTCGCGGAGTATTGGGTTGCTTCGGCTCCCTGTTTTCTATGCGTGTCGGTCGTACGGCTTGAGCTCCGTGCGACTCGGTCTGGTTTTCCACGCATTGCATCGTACTGCGCGGGTCGGAGTTCGCGGGTACGTATCTGTCGGGTTCATTCCTGGTGCATGTCGGTCGGTTCGATTCGCGTAGATTTTCCGGCCGGATGGCTGCTTTCCGTGCAGTTCGGTCGTTCTGCTTGTGTTCCGTATGAGTCGGTCGTAATTCACATGCATAGCATCGTACTACGCGGATCGGACTGCGCCGGTACGTGTCGGTCGGACTACATTCCCGTACCGAGTCGGTCGGTACGTTTTCCGGCCTGAATCGGAATCGGCCCCATAGTCTTAAAAAAGAAACAATGAAGTATTACTTCCAGATTCTAATCATCCCCTTTACTAGGCTCTGATCCATCACCCAATCGAGAATTTGCTAGCAGCTGCTACAGTCCTATTCTGCTGGCCATGCAGTACTTATCGTACTTCACTCCGTGTACAAATAAGTGGATAGTACTGTGAAATCCATAGGTTTCCACAGGTGATTATTCCATCAGCCTTGTTATTATATAAAAGCCTTCACTGCTTTTCTCTTTTTAATATTTCATAATTATGTTTCTTTATGCTTAGGGTAATCCTGTCAGCCCTGAATGTGGTTCCAATTTATTGAAGAACTCCTACATTTGATTTAGTCATCTTCTTATCAGGCAAGCATGTTTTTTTATTCATTTAATACAGGCCTATTGATTGTAAGCAATGGCTTATCCAGATCCTTTTCTTTACATTTTCAGATACGGGGTGCTCTAGCTCCCATCCTGATGATGACCTCATAGTCATAGAGGTTGAAACGCCGTAGACACCAGACTTATATAGAATTCTTTGACAGTGTAATAATTGTATAGATAGGAGTTATACGTTTTTTTTTGTAGTGATGCATGTGGTTCTGTTTCGTGTAGCACTTTGCACTGCACCTCTTTCCTTATTCACAGCATGAGCATCAGATCTGTTTTTGATAAGAAATACATGTTTTACATGATGCAATAAATACATCTAATTGCACAAGATTTTTTGTCTTCATATGTTAGAAGACTTTGTTGAAAAATTTGTTTACCATTGAATTATTGTTTCTTTTAAAGACTGTAGTTCCCCAGGTTCTCTAAAGTAATGGGGTCACCCTTGTTTGAAAATATATCACCCAAGTCATAGAGCTGACGATTACAGTGGCTGGGATGTATGCATATCTTAATTTACCAGATGCCGCTTCGCATTCCAGAAATTAATATTGTTATGGGCAGTACAGTCAACATTAATGGTAGAAGATAATATGACACCATCCACAGGAAAGACTGTTGGAAACATTGTGATATGTACTATGATGTGTGTGGGTGGTGGCAGATTCATCCCATTTTCCACTCTTGCTTTCCTTCCAAGGCAGGATTGTTCCCTGGTGCCACTCGTTTCATTTTCAACTTCTTGGTATATGATTGCAGGTGTTTTATCAATTCTATTACCTCCATGTCCATGTTTGTTTTGGGAAACATAATTTACCACACAGTCTTACAGCAACCAGCCTTTACAATGAGGTTGGTACCCCGCATAAGACGTTACCATTCTTTACTTTAGCACGCAAGTCGTTACAATGACTTGCTGTAAGGGGTGCGTTGTTGCGATTTTTAAGTCCAACACCTTCTCTACTGTTGCATATACTGGAGTAGGAATAATAATTTATACCATTCCAAAGTCCAGCACCCCCTAAAGCAAGTCCCTGCAATGACTTGCGTGCTAATGTATGGTAACGTCACCTGTGGGGTACTGACTGCGTGGTAAAGGCATCATACATCCGTTTGTTTTTTATGTTGGAACTGTTGTACTAAGGATAATTACACCATTTTTTTTGGGCAGCCATCTGATTGTCCACACAGGACGCAAAATTTCACACAAGCTGTGATTGAGGCCTTCACTGTTTGTCCTTGTGCGCTGACATTGTTTCAGCACCTTTGGTGTTCGTCACAGTGGAGGTGGGATTGATTAACCTTGTTCAGAGACTAACTGTGCTAATGTGGCAGCTTAAGGGGCCTTCATTTTTGCAATTTTTGTCTGATCGAATATGCTCATGTGGGTGCACTATTTTGTGTGGATGGACTAATTCTGCAATTATGTTGGCATTAGTGAGTGTTTTATTTTTGTGTATGAGGACTCTTTACCTATACTTTGGACACTATTTATTATTCTGAGTTTTGCTTGTGGCCTCAATCTAGATTATGGACTTTCTTTCTATTTGATGGAAATCATCTTCGTAATCGCCTATGCTCTCAATTGGAAGTTTTTTTTAATCTAGCTCAATAAGGCTCTACTTGTTCATCAAGCAACAGGCATTTCTGACCATTCAGGGATTCAGAAGTACATCTTATGATAGGGTTTTGGAGACATTTAATGTTAAATCTTACACAGAGAGTTGTAACACTATCTAGTTGGTTGCACTTTATAGCACAAATGTATGAGTTTATCAGGTGAGACCTGCTTTTATATTTTTTACAACTTCTTTCAAATGATACTGTATTGCACATACTTAGCTTTTTAAGGGCTGCTATCAGGCTTAGGTCGAGTTGTGATTAATTTTGTTAGTGGGACCTATTTTTTATCCTGTAATTAGAATACATCGGTTGTACTGTATTGCTATTGTACATACGTGGAGTTTTATTGTAGTTTGTATTACTTTTATGGTTTTAACTGAAAAAAACAAAGTTTGATGATGATGTATGAGTTTATCAGTCATATTAGAGAGCACAATTTAAGTGACCATGGGAAGGATGGTTATAAAAACAATTGGTAAGACTATAGAGTCATTCAGGAGTTAATTTGAGCCAGTGATTCATTCACCCAGAACAAGAGAGAGGAAAACACTAAGGGGCAGATTTACAAGAAACTAACGCAGTGCGGTGCCGCAAGTCATTTTGCTGTGCCACGCTGCGTTAGTTTCGAAGCACAGGGATGCGATATATTTACACCAATATGTTGCATCTCTGTGCTTCCCCCTGTGCTGGCGCACACACTGCTGCCATGCGCAGGCACCCTTGCACCATGGTGCAAGGATGCCTGCGTCTTGGGGAGATTGTTTTTATGCAGGAAGGGGCACCTTCCTGCTCAAAAACAATAAATTGAGGTGATTTCCTCTTTCTATGCGTGCTACAGAATGCAGCATGCATTGAAAAAGGAAAAAAACGAGGAGAAATGAAAACATTTCCCCTTGTTGCACCTCGCTATGCCATCCCTAGGGTGGCATAGCATTCTGACTCATTTCCAGGTTCATGATTGCTCATAAATCTGGAAATGCATCAGTGGTCATGGGTGTTGTGTGGGAACACCCACAGCAACACCCATGTCACGCCCCTAACACGCAAAGGGGCCTATGTACAAGCCCTTATCGCCACCACAACGTCACTTTTATCGACGTTGTGGTGGCGATAGGGGCTGCTCCTTATTTACAAGGCAGCATTAAGCCACTTAACGTGGTTTAACCCTGTCTTGTAAATAAGGCCCCCTTTCACGCTATGGTTAGCGTGAAAGGGGTGGGCAGTGGTTGTTGCGGTGGGCGTTCCACTGCAACACTCATTGATTTTGACCCTTCCCCCTATGTACAACGGTGGCGTACATAGGAGGCAGCACCAAAATTAAGACCAGGAAAATCCTGGTCTTAAGTTGGCGAAACGAGGAGAAATGCATTTTTTTCCTCGTTTTTGCTTTTTCCATGTGTGCTGCTTTGTGCAGCACACATGGAAAAAGCAAAATGCCTTGGATTGTAATGTACAGGAAGGTGTCCCTTCCTGTACAAAAACAATCCTTTAAAAAAAATGTCATTTTGTGACTTTCATGTGTGCTGCATGAAGCAGCACACATGACAGTGACAGAATGGCATTTTAGGATTGTTTATGTGCAGGAAGGGACACCTTGCTACACATAAACAATCCTCCCCTGCACGCAGACACCCTTACACTATGGTGCAAGGGTGCCTGCGTTGGTGCTAAGTTGCTAAACTAAGCGCCATCACAGGGGGAAAAGCAAGGCTGCACCACATTCTTGTAAATATGGTGCAGCCTTGCGTTTCAGAAGTGGTGGAGAGAGGCGTTAAGCCAGGAAGGCTAACGCCTCTCTCCGCCACTTCCTTGTACATATCTCCCAAAGTGTTGCGTGAAAAGGGGCGATATTTACAAGCACAGGTCACGCAAAGTGAAGCACCGGCGGCGCAAGGGGCTTGTAAATCTGCCCTTATAGGGGGAAAGAATGATGAAGAGAAAGACGAAACAAGCATTGGCAAAGTCAATAGGTTTTGCCTCTGCAAAATCTTTCAGTTTTGTTAATGTTTTTTCGACGTTACACAGCAGCTCAAGCTGCTGTGCAGCATGTTTTAAAGTTTAATAAAAAAGGACTGTAACACAGTCAACTCTGTCCGCGTGATGGGTTTTATTTTTTAAAAACTTTAAGCCATGTTGTACAGCAGCCAGAGCTGCTGTGCAACATGTCTTAAAAAAACCATCATCAACACTAATAGATTTTGTACAGGAGAAAGCTATTGGTTTTGTCAATGCTTGTTGTGCTTAGGCACGGGAGATTAAGTTATTTACCCCTAATCACCAGATACTGAACTGAGGCAGAGGCTAGGAAGAGGATGTGGCGTGACCAAGATTGTGAAAAAGTGTCACTCAAACATGGCAATGTCACACATTTTCTCACAGCAAACATGAAAATATCACACAAAAGCCGACTGAAACTTGCCAGCCCTGATTGCATTGCATAAATGCATATTAAATAGCACTAAAGATCAATACACAAGCACAGACTGCATTGGAGAGCTTACAGCAAAACTATAATGTGCTTGAGATACAGTTTTTTGCGAGAATCGACAACATTGAGTTACAGTGAATAGTGAAGTGCTTTTAAGCTGTTGCAAAGATGTTTGAATACAATATGAAAAAACAAAGAAATGAAAAGTTAATTCTACTAATGAGATTCAGTTTCTGCATAGAAAAAAATATGTGTTCCACTAAGGTATGTGATATATAGGATAAATGTGTCCACGGTTAACCACTATAAACATACAATTTGAAAGGGGCTATCTGGTAAAATGAAAGAATGTTCTTATTTTTACCAAATCTCATATCACTTGCTATTACCAGCAAGCATTAGCAATGCCAATAGTCTCAGCAATGCCCGAGCTATTGGCCTTGTCAATGTGAATGTCTTTTAGCCATGTTGTCTGGCAGCACATCTGCTGTTCAGCATGGCTGAAAGTCACTGAAAGCCCAGAATCACAGGATGTTGAGCCAACGCCGAGTCTCTTCACTCCCCATGTTGAGTTTATTGTCGTGGCCTGCGATGGCCACCTCATAGCACTTTTTTCTGTGACTTTCAGCTGCTAGACAACATGGCCAAAAGATATTCACATTGACAAGGTCAATAGCTCGGCATTGCAGAGATCTATTGGAATTGCCCATGCTTGTTCGGTGTTGACAGAGTCTTGCTGAATAAATATGGAAGTGATAGAAACAGTTGAGGAACTTTGAAGTGAAGAGAGATTGTGGCATAATGGTCAGAGCTGCTGACAGGGAAACTGGGAAATGTTAGGTTTGAAAACCCCAATCCTGCTATGCGCTTGTTTCATGTCATATTAGGTTAGCAGTCTGTGGCTAAATAGACACCATTTGTATTCACGATGTGCAACCCACTGAGTTATCCCTGTAACGTGCAAGTTTTAGTTAGCGAGTGTAACTCCATTTTGTATTTCGTAATCCCTATTAGGCTGCTTAGGCTGTGCCTGAACTAGGCCTCATTATTCGTATTGCGTGTCTCAGCAGAACACTGTATTTAGTTATTATTTTATTTTCTGTTGAAGGCTGCCTCCCGACTTACTAATTAATAGGCCATTCTGCCCTCGCATACCTATCCGAGTGTGTAGTTCTGCTCCCATGTTAGGAGACGCTGGGACACAGCGCGGTAACCTTGAGTTGCAGATAGCATGTACCCATCTGGCAGGTGGTAGCCCATCCTTCTGTGCCTCCTTTGTTCATGTTCGGCCTAGGCCGGTAACTTTCCACTGTGGGCGTGGTTGGAGGTTCTTGGGAAGAGTGATTATGTGTTGCAGGCTGTTGGGGGGTCAGTCCCTCGGCAGACATCTTAGGGTGCAGGTCAGATTGGACTCCTCTGCAGAGTATTGCTAATAAAACTTGTTTATATTCTCTACTGTCTGACAGACTCTTCATTACTTGGGAAGGCATAGCAGGTGGTTGTAAATAACCCGGGTGGCACCTAAGGGCCACTTCCTTCAGTTGGCGCCCGAACAGGGACCCCGCAAGGTGACCCGACTCACCCGCAATCGGATTGCAGGGTCGGGGTTGCGTCCGGTCGGGCGGATCGGGGTACCCCACACGATCGAGCTTGGTTCTCGCAGCTGCCCCGCCCGTCTGATTGGGCGACTCCTCGTCTAGTGGTCACCGGCTGGGGTCCTGAGAAGGCAAAACCTTGGAGTCGACCGTTTGGTCCGAAGAGTCGGCAGTGGAGAATAACTTGACTCGACCTGTGTGCACCAGGTGAGGGAATTGATTCTTGGAATAATAGCGCCATTCTTGAACGGCACGAGCCTACGGGCTGTGTCTTGGTGCAGTCTCCGGACTGTCTTGGTGCAGTTTTCGGACTGCCTTGCTTGAACGGCACGAGCCGACGGGCTGTATCTTGGTACGGTCTTCGGACTGTCTTGGTTTGAACTTGGTGGGGTTGTGGACCCTTTAAAAGACACAGAGTGTTTGTGAACAGTCTATCAGGCCAACTGGAAATTTGGCCTATTCTTGAAAAGGTCTGGGACTGTTTGCGAACAATCTGCCAGGCCAACTGGAAATTGGGTTTACTTTTGAAAAGGTCTGGGGCTAGAGCCTGTCTTCTTGAACTTGGTACAGTCTCCGGACTGTAGGGAGCGGTTTTCGGACCGCTTTGGTTTGGTTCTTGAACAATATTTGAATTTTTTCTTTTATTATTTTGTTTGTCGGTGTTATATTTGTCCGTTGGGGACAGCGCATGTGTCTTATATTAAGATGCCTTGTCTAAGTAAACTGGGGTGTTTTGGATGTCGGTGTTGTTCTACTGAGGCTCGATTGGAAGAGAGCCAGCCTACGCCTCCGGAGGGTACCCCAAATTCTGATGTATACGTCAAGCACGGTATTGGCCCTATTATGTTTAGCACACTGTGGAATAAATATACGAGGGACAATGCTGAGTTACAATGGCCACTTACTGGCTCGTTTGATGAGCAAAAATTGAATTTCTTGCAGGACAATTTGTTCGCCAAAAAGAGCAGGCAGTCGATGTTTGATTCTCTAAGAGTTTGGCAGAAGGAAGCAAAGCAACCGCGTATGAGAGCAGAGAAAGAGGCCCGGAGGAGACAGATGCAAACTATAACGCAGAAGGCAGTGGCATATGAGAGGGAAAAGATAGAGAAGGGCATAGACTGATAAATGTTATGTTGCTAGAGAGGAAGGTGATGTTTTTGTTGAAGAACTATTGGATTCTCGCCCTCCTCCACCTTATGTTCCTGAGCGGATATACCCAAAAGTCCCAACATCTCAACCCCGGGCCTCTGGTGCCGCTCTCCCTAATATTTCTGCCTCTAGTCCAACTGCTTCAGCCCCAGCCCCGCCTGCTTCCTCTCTACTCACGCAAGGAACAGGAGCGGGAGCCGTTAGCTCTCCTGTTCTGTCTACTGACTCCGGATCTGCCGCTACGCCCCCTTTCACTCCTACAACACTGTCTCCCTTCATGATGATACCTGTCTCTTCATCTGCTCTTTCTCCCTTAAGTATGACACCCCAAGTACTGCAGCATGGCAAGACCCCTGTGCATGGGATACATGAAGGGAATTGGGCAGCAGCACGAGACCGTATGGACAAAGTGTTGGTGCGTTCTGCTATGGGTGATGAGGAAAAGCAAATAGTGGCGAATCAAGCAGCTCAGTGGGCCCGGAATGCGATCTATAGTGTGGAAGATGTGTGGAGTGTGATGAAAGATTATGAGCCCTTCATACAGCAGCATGCTCTTAAGCACATGTCGGCCACGTTAATAGGACTGTGGGAGCAGTGTTTCCAGGATGTTGCACCGCAGATTATCTATGACATACGGGACAGGGTATATGCTACAGGTATGGCTCCCAATTAAGTTTTTAGTAATGTAATGACATTGGTGGGTTATCGGGGCAGATTGCTCCAAAAGGTTCCGACGATGGTGACCCAGTGCCCCATGAGGGAGGTCCATCCCATTTATCATCCTGAAATACCAGAACTGCGCAACTCCACGAATACTGTAATTAGGCCACGAGTTGATGCTCGGTTTCAGGAACAGTGGATCTATACTCCTTGGAAGAGGAGTGAGGTAATATCCCTTAAAAGTCAGTTGCCGGACCCTCGGAAAAACCCGACTGCGTATTACAAAGAGTTGACAGAGGCGGCCTCCTTCACGGTGATGACGTTAGCTGATATTGAGTTGTTCTTTGGCCTGCTGGTACCGGTGGATATATGGAGGCAAGTGCATACACAGGATCATGTAGTGGAATTAGGAGGAACATGGGATCAGATCAGGGCGTGCGATAAAGAACGCAAGCCCGGCGAGAAACCGAAGGCGGAGTTATTGGCTTTGCCGGTTCGCATTATCACTCACATGCATTCCCTTATCCCGCCGAGATGGGTGGATTGGGACAAGTAGACTGCATGTCGTCAGAAGAAGGACGAGAGTGTGTCCGATTTCTTTACTAGGTTTGAAGGGGTGTTTCTCGACTTTAGTGGTCAGGACCTGTCATTGGAAGGTGTTGTGCGGTTGTTTGTCAGCAGGTTTGTTAACAACTTGCTTCCTGAGATTGCGACTAGGTTGCAGGCTTCAGAAAGTACTTGGAGCACTTCCTCCCCATCGGTAATACTGAGTATGGCACAGTAGTATGAGCATAGAGAGAATGAAGAGAAGGAGAAAGTGGAGAAAAAGTAAAAAGAGTTGAAAACGAGGGTGTTGATGCAGCAAGTTGCGAGGGGAAATGGAAGAGGAAGAGATTCGGGTTTGGCCCAGCGGCTACCCCGGTCTAACAGGGGTGGTACCTCGAGTGCACCCATTGGGCTCAACCAATGTGCATATTGCAAGCAGGAGGGACATTGGCGGAATGAGTGTCCGGAGTTATCCCAGAAAGGTGAGGCCCCGAGAGGTCGGGGTTTTAGAGGACGTGGAAGAGGAGGAGGAGGCCGGGGGGAGATGCAGTCAGAGAATGCATCGTCTATTTTGACGACCCCCGGGGGGGGAGACAGTACTATCATGATGACTATGACATGGACGAAGTGACCGGGATCTCTCACAGCTAGGATAGCCATGGACAGGGCAGGGGACCAGTTCCGGTGCCTGTAGATCAATGCGGACCCTATGTCACTGCGGATCTGCAAGGCACGGCTAAGACATTTTTGATTGACACGGGTGCTATGAATAGCTCTGTTTCTCATTCACTGGTCCCAGGGGCAGCTCTGTCTGGCCAAAATAATGTGCTGGTAGGTTTTTCAGGCATGCCGGTTGTTAGCCCCATTTCCAAACCTCTTGCTCTGACTATTGGCCCCTTCAAGGTTGATTCACCATTTTTATTAACGTCAAATTGTGGGGAGAATTTGTTGGGATTGGATTTGTTAAAGCGGTTACATGCGACAATTTTTTGTCATCCAGACGGCGTTTACATGTCTATTGGACCACAAGTGGCCCGTGCTAAACAATGCTTCCAGAGGATGCCCCCCTCCCCGCTGAGTTTAACGATGTGCCACGCACATTGTGGGCTATGGGAGACACGGATGTGGGGTTACTCCAGATCCCACCGGTCTCTATACAGGTCAAAGACAATGCTGTATTGCCACGTGTTCCCCAGTACAAGATATCCCAGGCAGGAGAAAAGGCCTTATTGCAAATAATACAGGATTTGATTAAGTCTGGTGTGGTTGAGGAAACAGCGGCGAATGTGTGCAATAGCCCTATTCTTCCTATTCTTAAAAAGACACCCTTGGATTCTTCTGATGCTCACCCTGACGTTTATTGTTTCGTAATTGACCTTAGAGAGGTTAATAAAATAGTGGTTCCACAGTACCCTGTAGTTCCAGACATTACCACGATCTTGACAATGATTCCCCCGTCAGCAAAATTCTTCTCTGTGATCGATTTGAAGAATGCTTTCTTCAGCATCCCAATCCATGCAGATAGCAGATATCTGTTTGGATTTGCAATAGCCGTAAGGAGCTTTAGATTCTTCCATGCTCCACAAGGCTATACAGAAAGTCCTAGTATCAATAGTCAAGCTTTGAAAGCTCAATTGGATTCTTTGGAACTTCCTCCTGTTAATGTGCTGTTGCAGTACGTTGACGACCTCCTAGTGGCTTCGGACACTGAAGATGGTTGTAAAGAGGCCACAGTTAAATTACTGTTGCATTTGGCACTCCATGGACACAAGGTGTCACTTTCTAAATTTCACAGGACAGGAGGTCACCTATTTAGGTCACCTACTGTCGAAGGAGGGGCGCAGACTAACACCTGAATGCATAGCTGCTATTACTAATATGCCTGTTTCTGAGACCCAATGCGAGGTGTGCGCTTTCATTGGTATAACTTTGCATTGTCGTCACTGGATCCCTAATTATTCCTTACTAACGAAACCCCTCCTTCACCTGACCACCAAAGAAGTGCATGAACCCCTGACTTGGACATCTGCATGCCAACAAGCTTTTGAGCAATTAAAGGTTGCGCTTTGCTCTGCTCCTGTGCTTGGTACTCCTGATTACCAGAAGCCTTTTGTGCTCTACGTACACGAGGCGGATGGTTGCGCGCTTTCTGGTCTAACACAGGGTTTCGGTGGTAAGCAGAGACCCTGCGCTTATTTCTCTGCTATTCTTGATAACGTTGCCAGAGCTCTCCCGAGCTGCCTGAGAGCTGCCGCAGCAGTGGCAGTTTCTATCAGACAATCGGCAGGGCTCGTCCTTGATACTGATCTCACAGTAATGGTACCTCATGCTGTGGATACGCTATTGAATAAGACGAAGACGCAGCACCTTACTAGTGCGCGTCTGACTGGATATGAATTAACCTTGTTTGCTCCGCACATTACCATCAAACGATGTGCCACTCTGAACCCAGCCACGTTACTACCCCTCCCTTCGGAAGAAAAGGACAATGATGTCCATGATTGTTTATTTCGGACTGAGGAAGAAACGAAAGGACGGGTAGACCTGACTGATGTTCCCTTATCTGACCCCCAAGGGGAACTATATGTTGATGGCTCTTGTTTCAAACTACCAGATGGCACTACCACTGCAGCTTATGCAATCACAACGTTACACACAGTAGTTGAGACATCCCGTATCCCATACCAATCGGCCCAAGCTGCAGAGTTGGTTGCCCTCCTTAGGGCTTGTGAGTTGAGTGAGGGACTGACCGTCAATGTCTACACTGATAGCCAGTATGCCTTTGGGGTGGCCCATAATTTCGGGCGCCTCTGGGTGGAGAGAGGGTTCTTGACCTTGCATGGGTTGCGAATATAACATGGTCCACTGATACATAGACTTCTATCAGCTCTAGCACTTCCCGACAGATTAGCAATTATAAAGTGTAGCGCCCATAAAGCAATAACAGACGATGTGGGAAGAGGAAATGCGTTCGCAGATCAGACAGCTAAAGAGACAGCTAGAACAAAGATGAAAAAGATGTTTGTGGCAGGCCCCGCTAGGTGGGTCCCAGACACTGGAATGTTTGAAGACACCTTAGAAAACGTGAGAGAGATACAGAGTGAGGCGACTCTAGATGAATTAGCAATGTGGCAGGACAGTACAGGGCGTTTGGATGAGAATGAGTGTTGGACTGATAAGTCCGAGAAACAGCGATGGATAATACCCAATGCCTATGTGTTTCCTGTGGTTGCTATGGCCCATGGCCCAGCCCACATTAGCACCAAGGGAATATGTAAGGTGCTGGATCCAGTGTGGCAGAATGATAACATTTCCAAAGTAGCCACCCACCTAGTCAGACACTGTATAGTCTGCTTGACACATAATCCTGGGAAAGGTACTCCAACGCCCTCAGGTAATTTTGCACCACCCTTCTTCCCTTTCGAGGTTCTCCAGATGGATTTCATCGAAATGGAACGAGTTAACAATTTGAAGTATGTGCTAGTAGTGATTTGAGCATTCAGTAGATGGATTGAAGCTTATCCCACTAAGGAGAATACGGCAATGGCGATGGCGAAGGCACTCTTAAAAGAGTTCTTCCAGCGCTATGGATTGCCACGTTTGATCTGGAGTGACAACGGAAGTCACTTCAATTCAAAAGTCATTGAATTGGTATGCAAAGGCTTGCATATCAAGCAGACATTCCATGCAGCAAACCACCCTCAGTCAGCAGGCCTGATTGAAAAGTACAATGGTACTCTCAAACTGAAGTTAGCGAAGATTCAAGAAAGCACAGGATTGCGATTGCCAGATGCGTTACCTTTGGCTTTGTTGTCTACCAGAGCGACTGCGCACTCTAGGACAGGGTTATCCCCGTACGAGGTGGTCTTTGGCCACCCTGCTAATATTTGGGGCGTCCCAAGACCCAAGCGCTTCTCGAGATAGAATACCCCTTGTTAGTAGATTATCTGTTCAAGTTAACCAAAAATCTCCGCTCTATCCACCAACAGATCCAAGAGACACTGCAACCAGCACCAGAGGGGCCCGGGCATCAGCTACAGTCCGGCGATTTTGTATTCATCAGGAACTTTCAGAGGAAGAGCTGCCTGGAGCCTCGTTGGAAAGGGCCACTATTGGTCCTCCTCGCCACCCGCACAGCAGTTAAAGTCGAAAGGCGAAAAAACTGGGTGCATGGAGTTCATTGTAAAAAAGCACCCCTCCCACTTCCTTACAATAAGTGGGTAATCGACGGCTGTTAGAACTGGGGGTCTCTAGTTGGCTGAGGTAGGTACCTTAGTCCAAATAGGGACCCTTGCTTCTAGTCAGGGTAAGGAGGGACACACCTTCAGATAACCCCTGCTCACCCCCTGGTAGCTTGGCACGAGCAGCCAGGCTTATCTCCAAGGCAATGTGTAAAGTATTTGCAACCACACTCCCAGTAACACAGTGATAAAACCACAAATGGACACCACACTGGTTTCATAAAAATAACAGTATCTTTATAAAAAGGAATACGATGAGACCAAACGATAGAAAACCAACATATGCGTATTCGTAATAATTCACTTGGCCGGTTACTAGGCCAGCAATCACTTGTAGGTTCCTGCGGTATTAATGAGCAAGTTACGATCTCTAATGCAGTCCTAATGCAATGCTATGCAGTTCGTAATGTAATAATAGGACAGTCCTTAATGCAAGAATCAGGCAGTTCGTAATGCAATAGTAATGCGATTCGTAATGCAAGAATCAGGCAGTTCCTAATGCAATAATAATGCGGTTCGTGATGCAAGAATCAGGCAGTTCGTAATGCAATAAATATGCGATTCATAATGCAAAAATCAGGCAGTTCGTAATGCAATAATAATGCGATTCGTAATGCAAAAATCAGGCAGTGCGTAATGCTATAAAAATGCGGTTTGTGCTACAATCTGCGCGGTCAACTCGGGCCCCCACTAGGCCCCAACAGCAGAGACAACGGTCATAGACTTACAGGGGCGGCCCCGGTCCTGCTGGGCAGGTCCGGGCCGCTCAGGGACTCAGCACGTCTAACGCGGTGCAGCGGGAGAGAGCTCGGAGCACTCCTGTACTCCTCCTGCACGCCTCCCCAGGCCACACACGCTTGCGGCTCCAGACCGGATTCCAAACCTTACCTGGGGGGGTGCACTGCCTCGCTCTCTCTCTCTCCCCGCTCGTTGGACTTCCTGCTGGGCGATCCCGATCACATTGCAGCTCTGTTGCTAGGCGGCGCTGTAGCCGGACAGGTTACGGCGCTGCCTTCTACGTCGCTGATGATCTTGGGCAGATTCCTTTCGACGAACAACGATCACGATCCCTTTCACCTTGAAGCTTCCTTAGCTTCAAGAAATCCTTTAGCACGTTGCGGCTCGGGCCGGCGGCGGTGATCCTTACTCACAGCCTCAGTTACGATGACGGCTCGGGCCACAAACAGCAATACAGCAGCGTGGACGATGTTTCACGCTGCAGGGGCAATGCGATCACGGGGCACCTTGTAAACAGTACCACGGACCACACGGCAGTCTCAGGCGTGCAAGAGCACCACGCACACCGCGTCGCTGAGACACAGTCCTCAGTTCCAAGTACCCCGTTAGCACATTGCGGCTCGGGCCGGCGGCGGCAATCTTTACTCGCAGCCTCAGTTACGATGACGGCTCGGGCCACAAACAGCAATACAGCAGCGTGGACGATGTTTCACGCTGCGGGGGCAATGCGATCACGGGGCACCTCGTAAACAGTACCACGGACCACACGGCAGTCTCAGGCTTGCAAGAGCACCACGCACACAGCGTCGCTGAGACACGGGTCATAGTTTCAAACAGTCATTTAGCACGTTGCGGCTTGGGCTGGCGGCGGCGATCTTTACTCACAGCCTCAGGTATGATGACGGCTCGGGCCACAACAGCAAGGCAGCAGCGTGGACGATGTTTCACGCTGCGGGGGCAATGTGATCGCAGGGCACCTCGTAAATAGTCCCACGGACCACACGACAGTCTCAGGCGTGCAAGAGCACCACGCACACAGCGTCGCTGAGACACGGTTGGAAACTTTTGTGTTCCTGAGTTTTCAGAACAGGGGACCAGCTCTCCTCGGGCCCTTGGAGACACGCTACTTCAGGACACAGCACACAGCAAAGTCCTCACAAGCAAGGGGACACAGCACACAGCAAAGTCCCTTGTCCTCTCCTTAGTCAAACCAGCAAACTGCAGGGCAGCCCCAGAACACACAGTAAGGGCAGTCCTTCTCTTCAGTCTCTTCAGCTGTTCTTCTTTGGCAGAGGTTCCTCTTGTTCACCAAGTAGGTTCAATCATTTTTCAGTATGGATTGCAGTCTTGAGTTCAGGGGTTTCAGCTCTTACATTTATACCCCTAAATGCCTTTGAAGTCTTTGTGTTCAGGGGACTCTGAGTCCAGTCCTTACCCGTTCTGGGTGCCTTCCTGCCGGGGCACACCTTCTTCCTTTGATAGTGGGGGTCTGGGGCCCAGACACTCAGCAGGAGGTGGAGGCATCCTTTTGTGGCAGCAACACAGCCCTCTTCACATCCAGGGGGCTACTCCTCCCCCCTACATCAAAGGCAGGCCCAGGCTGTTGCTGTCTTACCTTCTCCTCCCTGGGGTCAGGACACTTCCCAGACCCTGTCACATCTAAACCCAGACAGGCAATATACAACCAGGCAGAGGCACACAAGATGGTTTAAGACAAGAAACCAGCCACTTTTAAAAACGTGGTTTCTAAGCACACAATTTAAAAACCATCTTCACAAAAAGATGTGTTATTAAATTCTGAGTTCAGGCACACTAAACTCCATCTCTCCATCTTATGCCTATGGGAAGATATGCTGGAACCATGGGACACAGCATTCCCCATTCTGTCCTATGGGCAAGATGGCCTTGCAACAGTGAGAAACGAATTTGGCAGCCTTTCACTGTCAGGACATGGTACACACCTCAGTACATGTCCTACCTTTCACATACACTGCACCCTGCCCAGGGGGTACCTTGGGCCTATTATAGGGGTGTCTGATGTGAATAAAAAGGGAAGGTAAGGCCTGGCAAGTGGGTGCACTTGTCAGGACAATAAGGCAGTTAACAAACTGCATGCAGGCACTGCAGTGGCAGGCCTGAGATCTCTCTTTAGGGCTACTTGTGTGGGTGGCACAATTAGTGCTGCAGGCCCTCTAGTAGCATTTGCATTAACAGCCCTGGCACACATAGTGCACTTTACTAGGGACTTCACTAGTAAGGCAAACATACCAATTATGGACAAACAATTACCATAACACTTTATACAGGGAGCACTTGCACTTTGACACTGATCAGCAGTGGCAAAGTGCCCAAAGCATCTAAGTCGGCAACATTATGTCAGAAAAAGGTCTAGGAGGAAGGCAAAAAGTTTAAGGAACTTCAGCCAAAAAGGGCCAAGTCCAACACAACCCCCTCCCAGCCTAAAGCCAGGGTAGGCCAATCACTACCTTGATGGACTTCCCTGCTTGGGGCGATAGAACCCGGACGCGGGCCCGCTACCGCAGGGACACCCTCCTGTTCTATGCCTCCCTGTCCCCAGGGGGTTCCCTTGGTTACAACTCCGTGGGCCAACTAAGCTACTCCACTGATACTTCCTGGCAGTTGGGGGCCCCCTAAGGGTGCTTGTCCCCTGCCAACTCCACACGGGGTTACCCTGGTGACTTCTAGGGGACCCTGCCCTTCTGGCTGGGCCCTGACCCACGGGTTCTCTCTACTGGGGAACACCTCCTCTCAACCTCTTGTCTAGACTTTTGGGCCTGCCACTTAGGAATGACACCCACAAACTTCTGGACTGCGGGAGCTCTGGTTACAGATGCCCCACGACCTCCTGACGCTAGGTGTTCTTCCTCGCACAGCTGGCAAGTAGGTTCTAGACCTCCAACCGGGTGTACTCCTAAGGAGCCCTCCAGTCTCTGGGGTGGGGCTGCGGACCCCCGGGGACGCCGCTTACACTCTCTTCTCTCCTTTGAGACAGGGTGCTAGCCTGCACGCCCCCCCACTTCTCTGGGACCTGACTGCGCCACTCTGTCCTTCTTCCCTCCCACGGGACGGCTCGGGCCGGCGGCGGTGATCTTTACTCGCAGCCTCAGTTACGATGACGGCTCGGACCAGAAACAGCAATACTGCGGGGCATTAAAAACAGAAAACGGGAACATGGCGGCGGGCTAGGTTCACGCCGCGAGCTCCTCTCCACCCCCCGGCACTTCTAAGATTCCTGAGCACTGGAAAGGCGTGAAGTCTATGTAAACTTACCGCACTGTTTACGGCGTTGTTTGCGGTGGCTGCTGTTTGGTCGATCCATCTGCGTTCTTTTGTTTTTCGCGTTTCGCCGCTCCGGGCTCGGACTGCGGCGTCCGCGGGGGCTCTGACTCCTTGCTTCCTGTTTGCTTCGCGTCTCGCTGCCTGACGCGGCTTCGCGCTGCTGCCTCCCGTGGCTTGGAGCGGCGGGGAGGCCGATTGCCTGGGATTGTAGTAACTTCAAAGGCGAACCTGGCGAGGTGGAGCGGTGGACCCACGGCTGCTTACGGGGGTGCATACGGCGGGGGGGGGCTACTTCGGGCAGCGTCTGGGATTTTTTCCGACAGACGTGCAACAGCAAGGATTTCCCTGCGAGGAACACCAGGTAGGATCTCCTACCCCTTTTTGAATTCTTCTTGTAGCAGACTCTGCTTACGAACATCCTCTACTCCCATTAAATCTCAGTGCAATTTTGTGGGATTACAGGGACCACAGGGGTGTTTCAACCTGAGTCAACTGATGACCCCTAGACGGGTTAAAAAATCAGATAAAGGGGGCAGTAAAGGGAGTTCCCCTCTAGACCTTCCAGTTAAGAAAGGAAGGAAACTAGAATCTACACTACTAGCCCCGACACTTCCCTTAGCACCGAGCGTAGATGGTATTAATAAGGGGGTTCGGTCTGGAGACGTAAACTTCCCTAATGTCTCTGACCCCCATCAATCACCAGAAAGCCAGTGCTCTCAAGTGGTCATAGAAGGGCGTCCAGTAGTTTCAGGGCAACTCAGTAGATGTACCTTACGTAATAGAATATACAATAAGGAGGAATATTTGGAAGCTGTTCCTATAGCAGGGAAGTTCGTCACAAAAAAAACAAGAAAAAAAGTAGGCAAGAATTCAAAAGGGAAACATCAAATTGTTACGTCTCTGTCTTCACGACAGTTAAAGGAAACTTCTACACTCAAAGTTACTCCCTCTTTAAGATCCTTTTTTAGAGTACAGGAGAAAACGCACGTATTTCCTGCCCCGCCATTGAAGGAGCCTTGGCCTGCTTTAAGTAAGGGAAGTGTAGAGCCTTTACCAACTAGGGTGCTAAAAGCACCTGAGGCCATAATGGATACAGGAGGAATAGTTCGGGGGCCCGAGGGGTCTGAATTTGCTAATATTACAACAGTTAATATGTTCGAGGTACTGGGCGAGAACGGGCCAGGGTCTGTTTCTAGCTATGACTCCTCGAACGCTAGATTGACCCCCTCGGCAACAGTTGCAATGTCATCTGATCCTGATCAGCCGAATTTGGCACAAATGTTAGATGCCCTCTCCTTAGAAATTCGGAATAAGTTTGCCATTTCAGAGATAAATCAGGCTAAGATTCAAGACTCATGTGAATCCCTAGAAGCTAAAATGTCCGCAATCACCGAAAGAACTTGCGCGATGGAGGCCTCAATAGAAGCATTAAATAAACAAGTTGAGGTGAACTGTACCGAGATCCAGGCCTTAAAAAAGGGAGAAAAGGACATGCTTGACAAATTGGAGACGTTGGAAAATAATGCCAGACGGAATAATATTAAAATCATGAACATTCCGGAGGGCACAGAGGGGGAGGACATTAAGACCTACATTATAAATTTGTTAAGAGACTTTATCCCCGTGGTTGATGCTAAGGAATTGGAAATAGACATTCAGAGAATCCACAGAGACCCTTTCTCCAAGAACCCAAATAGGAAAAACCCTAGGCGAATCCTGGTTAATTTTAGAACATATTCTTTAAAGGAGCGGGTATTATCAGAAGCCTTAAAAGCTGGAACCTTTACGAAGGGGGATTGGACTTTCAGGATAAGGTCAGATCTCTCAAGAATTACACAGGATAGACAATGGGAGCTGGGTAAATTCATTCCAATTCTAAGATCTCTGGGTGCTACGGTACAGTTGAGGTTTCCTGCCATACTTAGGGTAATGTGGAAAAACAAAATGCTTAATTTCCGGGACCCTAAGGAGGCAGGGCTCTTTGTTGATCAAATTAAAGCTCAGGAATAATTTGGTGCAGGAAGAAAAATTGCATGATTAGTATAGGTGTCGGGTAGGTGGGAGATGGGTTCATAGGGGTTAAGGTACATCAAACCCCATGTGGTACAGGAGGGTTCCCGTGGGAGGGAGGAGTGGGGAAACACAAGAAGAATGTAATTTTAAGTTTTCACTGGGTGGGGAGCAAAGTAGGGAAAAAAAAAAAAGTCCTCATGTACACAGCTTTTTTAAGGAAGTTGTTAATCAGTTGGGAACAGTCGGTAACCAGAGTGCGTTCTCGTGGCCCAGAGGTAGGGCAGGTTGGTTTGACATAAATGACTGAAACTAGAATTTGTACTTGGAATGTCAATGGCTTAAGGGTCCCAAGTAGGCGTAGGAGGATATTCCAATACCTAAGACAGGCGGACTTTGATATCATGATTTTACAAGAGACTCACTTAACATCTGAGGAATGGGAGCTGGCGGTCGCAAAGCAAAGATGGATCGATAGCTCTCTACATACCAGACAACCTTTCTGTACTAAAGGTGTTGCTATGATTATTAAAAAATCTGCAAAAGCTATCTTAGGTGCTCCCAAGTTAGACAGTAAGGGGCGGTGGATTATAACTGATATAAAGATACGAAATGAGTGGGTGACTTTGGTGGGATACTATGGCCCAAATATAGATGACGAGTCATCTCTTAGAACGATCGATAATCATTTATTAGACTCCAGCTTTCCCATTATTATGGGTGGTGATTTTAATGTCCTCCTGAATCCGGCTCTTGATAGGTCCAGGGGGGGAAGAGTAATACCTACGAAAATGGGCTCACTGATAAAAATTATTATGGGGGATTTAAATCTGGTAGATATCTGGAGAATAAAACATAAGACTATAACTGGTTTTCAAAATTTTACATTTCATAATAAAAAATACAAACATCATTCTAGAATAGACTATTTTTGGATAGATTCTAGGCTGACAGAATTGGTCAAGTTAGTTTCTCACATTCCAGAACATCTGTCAGATCATTCAGCGGTCCAGATAAATCTAAAATTTCCCAGGTATATAGAAACCAAAAGATGGACATTTGATAAAGTCATCCTTAAAGATGAGTCAGTGATCGAACAATTAAAAGCTGACACCTTGTTCTTTTTTGAAGTAAATGATCAGTCGGCCCCTTTAGAGGTAATATGGGATGCCTACAAGGCTTATATTAGAGGCAGAATTATTGGTTTTTCCGCAAAAATTAATAAGGATAAAAAGGAAAAAAATAAGTTACTGGAAGCAGAAATTCGCAGAGTTTCGCTTAATCAAACTTCCAGTCGAAGGAGTGTAGAGCAGAAGGAGGAAAGTCTAGAGCTACTTTCTAAACGACAAGATCTGGCTGATTATCTTGATAATATTACTAGGGTGCGATGGGAAGTTAGCAGATTGGCTAATTATGAATTTGGAGAAGCCAGTGGGAAGTTCTTGGCCTGGAAATCTCGAGTTGACCTAACTAGAAATTTGATCAAAGAGATATGCAATCTCGAAACGGGAGAGATATGCTCAGAAAGGGCCAAGATAGAAAAGGAGTTCGAACTATTTTTTAAAGATCTGTATATTGAAGACCTAGAAGTTACTGACTCCCAAATTCAAAATTATTTAGCTAAAGTCTCCTTACACTCATTATCGGAAGATCAGGCACAACATCTTAACAAGAAGCTTTCACTATCTGAAATTAGAACTGTAATAAAAAACTTAAACAGAGGTAGTGCCGCTGGCCTAGATGCTATTCCCAATGAGGTTTTTTTCGCCCTTAATGAGACGCTTGCCCTGTTCTTAGAGAAATTATTCAATAGTATTTTTTTAACTAACTCTTCAATCCCCAGCTCATGGAATGAGGCTGCGGTTTCTTTGATCTTAAAACCTAATAAAGATTTAAAAAAATGCGAGTCGTATAGACCCATTTCCCTGCTTAATTGCGACTATAAAATCTTTGCGCAAATTATAGCAGGAAGACTGAATAATATAATGGGAAAGTTAATTCACTCGGATCAAAAGGGATTTATTAGAGGGCGCCAACTGCATGATTTAACTCACGAGTTGATAGGAGCTATTGACATCGCTTCAGCCAATAGCTTACCACTTACCAACTTTGCATTTGACGCGGCCAAAGCTTTCGACCGAGTGAATTGGCTTTGTTTACATGATCTAGTTGAAGCGTTTGGCTTAGGAGAGAATATTCTACGAACTATTAAGAATATATATAGAACTCCCACAGCTAGGATTATAGTCAATGGAAATCTAACCAAATCAGTTACTTTAGAGCGAGGCACTAGGCAGGGTTGTCCCCTCTCCCCTCTCCTCTTCGATCTGTACATAGAACCGCTGGCCCAAACCATTAGGTCTAGTGATGTCTTTGTCCCATTTGAATATAGGGGTTGGTCAAAGAAACTAGCCCTATATGCCGATGATCTGATGATTTTCACAAAAGAATCACCAGAGATCTTACAAAAATTGGAACAACTCCTGACAGAATTTGGGAAGATATCAGGTTACCAAATCAATTCTCAAAAAACCGAGATTATGACATGGAATTGGCAATCTAGTTCGCCTTTAGTACGCCATCAAATAAGATACCTGGGTAGTCAAGTCACTCAGAATATCAATGATTTGGCCCATGCTAATTTAGAGGTTAAAAGGAAGGAGATTAGAGCTTTATTGAAATCTTGGTGTAATCTCCCATTGTCAATCCTTGGTCGTTCCAATCTTGTTAAAATGTCGGTCCTTCCTAAAATGACATTTATCTTTGATGCAATCCCCTTATTATTTAGTTCAGACGCCTTAAAAAAGCTGCAGTCAGATATCAATAGCTTTCTTTGGGCGGACAAAGGGGTGAGGATTGCATGGAAGAAACTGAGATGTGAGAAAGCAGCTGGGGGAATAGCTAGCCCTGATTTTGGGTTCTATAGTTGGGCTTTCCTTTTTAAGAACATAAGATCTCTGCTTCTTGATTCCACTTATTTTACGCCTTACCTTTTAGCCATGTCCAATAGTATACCGCAGGGGGGCGACGGGTTGCTTTTTAAATTCGGCCATCCTAAATTCTTTAAAAAAATTAAATTGAAGGTGATACGGTCGGCCTGTGATCTATGGTTCCAGATGAGGAAACTGCTTAAAGTTTCATACTACTGTTCTAGTGATCCCATATGGAACTCTCCAGGCACGCCACTATGCTTAAATGACAGATTATCCGCCCCTCTATGGGAAAATGGATTTCAGAAGTGGGGCCAATTATTGCTTGATAACAACCTCTTGTCATGGGATGAGCTTAACTTTCAAACAAATCAAAGGCTATCAAGATTTAAATTCTATCAGCTCTCCCGCTGGGTTACAAATCAGGAAGGTAATGAAGTTAGTGATGAAGAATTGGAGAGTAGGTTTCTAGCACCGATTGGCCAGAGTAAAGAAGTGGCGAACTTGTACTGGACTTTGATTAAAGGAGATCCGCCATCATTGCCTATGGAGGAGCCCTGGAGAAGAGAACTGCCTTCCAGCGATATTGCATCCTTCTGGCAAGTATCTATATCTAATTTGTGGAGGGTTGTTAAAGCTGCATCATTAAGGAGAAATCATCTGTTCACACTCCACAGAGCCTATTGGACCCCGAAGAGGCTCTCTAAGATGGGAGGCGGAGAGAAGGTCTGTGTGAAATGTAACCTGAGAAGTGCAGATGATGTGCATATGTTTATGCAGTGTCCTCAGATCCAGGGCTTCTGGGGGCAAGTTGGTAAGATTATCTCAGAAGTGATGGGCCAAGAAATTCAGGTAAGCCTGGTGTTAATTATTTTTGGAATTTTACCTGATGACAGTAATACTATCAAACTGTCAAAACTTCAAGCTTCATTACTATTTGTTTTAATTTTGCCGGCAAGAAGAGAGATCTGTCTAAATTGGATAGTATCTAATGCTCCAAATATGCTAAATTGTGTGTCTTCTGTTAAAAGAATTCGCAAGTTGGATATGGGTTGTGAAGTGAAGAAGAGAACTAGATTTTGGGGGCTTTGGGATAAGTGGGCTAATACTTTGGGCTCTGCAACTTCCTAGTATGTAGAAAAGTCCAATGATTATGAAGCAAGTGAGTTTCTGGGATAATGGTTTAGGTATAAACCATGGGCCCGATACTATCTCTGACATTCCCAAGTGTCGTGCGGTTGGCGTCTCTAAAATCCTTGGAGGTGAAAAGAGCTCTGTAGGGTCATACATCCCCTCCACTGGGTCCAGGAGAGTGCCTCGGTTCCGCGTTATGACCACTCACTTTATTTCTTTAATGAGGACAAAAAAAAAAAATTACTGCGGGGGCAATGCGATCACGGGGCACCTCGAAAACAGTACCATGGACCACACGGCAGTCTCAGGCGTGCAAGAGCACCACGCACACAGCGTCGCTGAGACACGGGTCTTAGTTTCAAACAGTCCTTTGGCACGTTGCTGCTCGGGCCGGCAATCTTTACTCACAGCCTCAGGTACGATGACGGCTCGGGCCACAACAGCAAGGCAGCAGCGTGGAAGATGTTTCACGCTGCGGGGCAATGCGATCACGGGGCACCTCGTAAACAGTACCACGGACCACACGGCAGTCTCAGGCGTGCAACAGCACCACGCACACAGCGTCGCTGAGACGGTTGGAAACTTTTGTGTTCCTGAGTTTCCACAACAGGGGACCAGCTCTCCTCATGCCTTTGGCGACACGCTACTTCAGGACACAGCACACAGCAAAGTCCTCACAAGCAGGGAGACACAGCACACAGCAAAGTCCCTTGTCCTCTCCTTAGTCAAACCAGCAAACTGCAGGCCAGCCCCAGAACACACAGCAAGGGCAGTCCATCTCTTCAGTCTCTTCAGCTGTTCTTCTTTGACAGAGGTTCCTCTTGTTCACCAAGTAGGTTCAATCCTTTTTCAGTATGGATTGCAGTCTTGAGTTCAGGGGTTTCAGCTCTTACATTTATACCCCTAAATGCCTTTGAAGTCTTTGTGTTCAGGGGGCTCTAAGCCCAGTCCAAACCAGTTCTGGGTGCCTTCCTGCCAGGGCACACCTTCTTCCTTTGATAGTGGGGGTCTGGGGCCCAAACGCTCAGCAGGAGGTGGAGCCATCCTTTAGTGGCAGTAACACAGCCCTCTTCACATCCAGGGGGCTACTCCTCCCCCCCTATATCAAATGCAGGCCCAGGCTGTTGCTGTCTCGCCTTCTCCTCCCTGGGGTCAGGACACTTCCCAGACCCTGTCACATCTAAACCCAGGCAGACAATATACAACCAGGCAGAGGCACACAAGATGGTTTAAGACAAGAAACCAGCCACTTTTAAAAACGTGGTTTCTAAGCACACAATTTAAAAACCATCTTCACAAAAAGATGTGTTATTAAATTCTGAGTTCAGGCACACTAAACTCCATCTCTCCATCTTATGCCTATGGGAAGATATGCTGGAACCATGGGACACAGCATTCCCCATTCTGTCCTATGGGCACGATGACCTTGCAACAGTGAAAAATGAATTTGGCAGCCTTTCACTGTCAGGACATGGTACACACCTCAGTACATGTCCTACCTTTCACATACACTGCACCCTGCCCAGGGGGGTACCTTGGGCCTATTATAGGGGTGTCTGATGTGCCTTAAAAGGGAAGGGAAGGCCTGGCAAGTGGGTGCACTTGTCAGGACAATAAGGCAGTTAACAAACTGCACGCAGGCACTGCAGTGGCAGGCCTGAGATCTCTCTTTAGGGCTACTTGTGTGGGTGGAACAATTAGTGCTGCAGGCCCACTAGTAGCATTTGCATTAGCAGCCCTGGCACACATAGTGCACTTTACTAGGGACTTCACTAGTAAGGCAAACATACCAATTATGGACAACCAATTACCATAACACTTTATACAGGGAGCACTTGCACTTTGACACAGATCAGCAGTGGCAAAGTGCCCAAAGCATCTAAGTCGGCAACATTATGTCAGAAAAAGGTCTAGGAGGAAGGCAAAAAGTTTAAGGAACTTCAGCCAAAAAGGGCCAAGTCCAACAACAGCATTGCTGACCACGAAGGTGCGAAGGAGCCCCGCTTTGTCCCCTTCTCTGACGCCCAGTTGAGGGGGGCACACACGCAAGCAGAAAGTGACGCTGCCTTGCTGGAGGCGGTCCCTCCGGAGATAAGGGCAGCCTCGGCATCTTCCCCATCTGATTCACAGGCACCTGAGTCTCAATGCCCTGCTGATTTTGAATTTCTTCCCCTTTTTGTTGATGAAGAAGTGCCTAGGGTTGCCAGGTACAACCTGCGGCCCGACAGAAGGACAGTGTGCCAGTAGGGCAGTCTAGGAGTTAGGGAAGGACTCAAGCTTAGGGTTTAGGTGCTAAGTCTACGGTGCCTGCATTAGATTAGAGTGAGCTACACTGGTGCACTGCCCTGGACACTGGACAGGATACTTGAGGGTACTTGCCCAGGAGGGAGGGTGCCCTATCCTGAAAGAAGAGGATTTGTTTTCCAGCAAGAGCTGCGATCGCGCAGCTCCCCCATGGGAGTGCTTCATAGCACCGTCGTTAATGAACAATAGGAGTCTACCAGTGAGGCTCTGAAGGACACTGGGTGACTTGTGCCCCTCTGGTCGGTTGTATTTTTATGGCTCCAATTCCTGAGGTTTCTTTCTATGTACCCATTTGGCCGTGCAGTCATGAGGGAGGAACAGCCTCTGGTGGCCCCACCATTACAGCAGAATAGTCCTGTGTGGTCTAGTTGGTCTACTGGAAGTAGGGTAGTAGTGGTGGTAGTCCTTCTCATAGTAATGATGACACAGTTTGGGGTGGTCTGGTATTTAGAAGAAAAGCATCCTGTGCACACTTTGATAGGGACTACACCGGCTCCACCTGAGCACCTGTTTGTCACGCTGGCCCCGCATAAAGAGAGACATAGGCAGACTTATGTCGAGAACGCTTTTCTACAGATGCTTCACCAGGTACACAATACCACTTGTGCCACGAATTGTTGGGTATGTGGGTTACTCCCCTCAGTTATGCACAAGAACGATTTACTGGTGTCATTACCCCTGTCATATTTAGGTAGCTGTGAGGCCTGGTTCCAATTGCTTACTATGGTGTACATGCATTATCATGCTGATGCTATGAACATGGTACAGTCTGATTACAAAGCAGTGTTGGAGTATATAGTCATACACCAAGGATATACACCTGGGGCAGATGGAAAGGGGGGGTACCCTACATCCAGAAGCTTGTATGAATATTTACGAAAATAATAAGAATGTCACTTGGTTACAAAATGAAATGTTGGATTTTCAAGGATTTAATGTTACTGAATACTTTAAATGTTTCCAGGAACGAAACATTACCGAAGACAAAGCCATGCCCATCCCTGTGATTCATACAGCAGCTAGTTTCTGTGTCGAAGGCTCAGGGAACATTCCAGTGGGACAGAGCAGTTGTAACTACACATACCGATTGAACACTACTAGTAGCCCACCTTTACTTACACCTCCAAATGTATACTTCGTTTGTGGGGAACAGGCTTATACATGGCTTCCCAGGGGATGGTCTGGCCGGTGTTATGTCTCCTTCCTTTAACCTCCCGTTTACATTGCACCGTCTAATTATCATAAAGATCATAGGCTACAGCGTAGGGATCTCCATTTGCATTGAGTCAAAAGAGTTGTCAATCCAGAAGACATAGATCAGACAGATACTTCCCTGCAGCAATTCTCTGACATAATGAAGGGCATCCTGCCGTTCTGGGGCCCCATGTTCAATAGTCGTAATTTTCGTCGCCTTGCCAGAGTAGTTGAGGGAGTTATTAACACTACTGCAGGAATACTGACTTATCTTACTGTCGAGCTGCAAGCTACGAGGCTCATTGCTCTTCAAAATCAGATGGTTTTAGATGTCATTCTTGCTTATAGGGGCGGAGCCTGCCGCGTCATCGGCAGCAGTTGCTGTGTTTACATTCCTGATAACGCCCCTAATGTATACTCTGCAATACAGAAATTACACAGGCTTGCTTCAGATATCCATCAGGATAATGGTACATGGTCCCTCACAGGGTGGTTCTGGGGTCTGCTGACATCATGGGGTTGGAAGATACTACTTGTCCTAGTAGCTATAGCAGGTGTCATCTTCACATGTTGCTTATGTATTAATTGCCTTCCAGCATGTTGCTCCTATTGTGTGAGCAAGCTCACTCCTACCCCTAAATTGCCAGGACGGAATGATAAGGTCTCTACTATGATGATGCAGGATATACAGGACATGATGCTTATCGACGGAGGTATTTTTGAATACTAAGTAGATTTTGATACTCATGTGCTGCCTTATTCTCCTTTGTAACTTGAGTGACTATGCATTTACTTTCTTCCCATTTAGAAGTGTAAAGAACCTACCGGATAGCCTCAATAAAGCATTTAGCCACCCATGCTAAAAGGAGGGTCTGTTAGGTTTGAAATCCCCCATTCCTGCTATGCGCTTGTTTCATGTCATATTAGGTTAGCAGTGTGTGGCTAAATAGACACCATTTGTATTCACGTTATGCAACCCACTGAGTTATCCCTGTAACGTGCAAGCTTTAGTTAGCAAGTGTAACTCCATTTTGTATTTCGTAATCCCTATTAGGCTGCTTATGCTGTGCCTGAACGAGGCCTCATTATTCGTATTGCTTGTCTCAGCAGAACACTGTATTTAGTTATTATGTTCTTTTCTGTTCAAGGCTGCCTCCCGACTTACTAATTAATAGGCCATTCTGCCCTTGCATACCTATCCGAGTGTGTAGTTCTGCTCCCATGTTAGGAGACGCTGGGACACAGCGCGGTAACCTTGAGTTGCAGATAGCATGTACCCATCTGGCAGGTGGTAGCCCATCCTTCTGTGCCTCCTTTGTTCATGTTCGGCCTAGGCCGGTAACTTTCCACTGTGGGCGTGGTTGGAGGCTCTTGGGAAGAATGATTATGTGTTGCAGGCTTTTGGGGGGTCAGTCCCTCTGCAGACATCTTAGGGTGCAGGTCAGATTGGACTCCTCTGCAGAGTATTGCTAATAAAACTTGTTTATATTCTCTACTGTCTGACTGACTCTTCATTACTTGGGAAGGCATAGCAGGTGGTTGTAAATAACCCGGGTGGCCCCTAAGGGCCACTTCCTTCAGAAACCAGGTTTGAATCACGTGTCGGCTGAACTGTTTGTGGTTCTGGACAAATCACTTACGCTTCCACCTGCGTATGATAATGAATGCGTCACTGTGTAATCTAACTGGTTAGCACTTAAAGCGCTCCAATACCATTGGCTGGTGTTAGCACTATGGCAAGATGGAGGATGGAACAAGCACTCCAATACCATTGGATTGTGCAAAAAAAAAGCAGCAGTGACTAGGGAGGAAGTGGGGGGGATGGGTCAAGCAGTGAAGCAGGGGGGATGAGGAGATGAGCAAGCAACAACAGGAGGGAGTGGGAGGAAGCAACAATGAAGGTGGAAAAATACCTTAATTGAAGCAGGATAGGGGACAAAAATGAATGTGTCATTGTGGAATCTAACTGGTGAGCATTTAAATGCTCCAATATCATCGGCTTATGTTTGTGCTATGGCAAGACGGAGGATGGAGCGAGTGCTCCAATACTATCAGATAATGCAAAAAAAATAAACAAGTGCTGTTCATGTTTTAACAACTTTTTTACAAATGTATTTGATTATATAGGCGTGCATGCATTTTAGGGGTATGTGCACAAGGGCGACGGCCTGAAAACACAAGTACTCCTATGGATTGCTTGAAAACAAAAAGAAATAGCTGTGTAAACCAGTAGCAGTGTAAGGAGACATGTACTTGGTCCATGCATTATAGGAGGGCCAAACACAAGAAGAGGGCATGATGCCCGCAAGCTATGATGAATGGCATCAAAGAAAATGAGAGTGACGCTGAATTTTACCAATGGTAGGAGATGGGTAGTCTGTAAGCCCACTGATATAACACAACATGTCTCTTTGAGACAACAAATGTGCTGTCTAGCCTAGCTTTCTGTCTAGCTGAAGCCTAGAACAATAAATTTTGCACAGGCGAAACCTACTGGCTTTGCCAATGCTTGTTGTGTTAAGAAACAGGGAGATTAAGTAATTTATCTGTAATCACAAAATGTGGAACTGAGGTTGAGGCTAGGGAGACATATGGCATCATCTTGGGAGAGAATATGGTATAAGGGCCACAACCGCCGACTATGGATTTGGGAAACTGGGTTTTAGTTTCAGCATCTACTTAACATCATTGACTCTGGGCAAGACACTAAGGGGCCGATTCCGATTCCGGCCGGAAAATGTACCGACCGATTCGGAGCCGGAATTAATTCCGACCGACACGTACCGGTGCAGCCCGACCCGCCAAGTACGATGAGAAGCCTGCAAAACCCGACCGACTCGTACGGAACACAAGCCGAAGGACCGAGTCGCGCGGAAAACAGCAATCCGGCCGGAAAAACACGCGATTCGAACCGACCGACTCGCACCCGGAACAATACCGAACGAGACGTACCCGCGGACTCCCACCCACCAAGTACGATGCAAGGCATGGAAAACACGACCGAGTCGCACGGAGGACAAGCCGTACGACCGACACGCATACAAAACTGCGAGCCGAAGCAACCCAAAACACCGTGACCGACGCGAACGCAGCATAGAAAACAGCACAAACACAGCGTGAACGAAACGGACGAGCCCGTACCAGACAACTGCAGGGTACGACTCGGTCACAAGAACGTCTCCTACATGCACGAAAAGTACAAAGGGAAAATACACAAAAAAAGGCCAAACAAGCAATTACAAAGCCAATAAATACTGGGGGAGGGGCAGGGAACAAAGACACACCCACAACTCCACCCATATAAAGGACACAAATCCCTACCATGATCCTTTGCAAATTCAAATTACCTGCCAGCACTCAACAGACAGCAACCACACACCCACAGCTCATCCATCACACAAGCCACACACCATCAGCACCACAACAAATAGAAACCTCACATACACCTAGCAAAACACACACTCACACACCTTCACCTGCACACCAACACACACATCACTCACCATCACCACCCATCACCATGCCCCCAAAGAAGAATCACAAGTTCCTAGATAGTGAATTGGAAGTCCTGGTAGATGAGATCCTCAGGGTAGAGCCACAGCTCTTTGGTTCACTGGTCCAACAGACACCCATGTCACAGAAAACAAAGATGTGGGAGAGGATCGTCGACAGGGTGAACGCACAATCGCCATGTTTGCGCACAAAGACAGACATCCAGAACAGGTGGTATGACGTGCGCAGGAGGGTCAAGGAGCTGCTAAAGAAGGACTACATCTTGAGCCAATACACCGGCAGTGGCCCTCCTGCCAAGCCAGTATACCTCAGGCCCTGGGAGGAGAAGGTGCGGGCCATCCTACCACCAGTGAGCGTCTATGGACAAGAAAACATCCCAGAGCCTGGTGAGTACACAACAAATGTACACAATATTCTGCGACTACACACACACATCACTGTCAAGGGGAGAGTCAAACCATGCACTCTTAGCAAATACACAGCAACCAGAACAGAATCATCCCAAAATGTGTAAGTCACTCAGAGAAACACAACACATGCCATCACAAAGTGACATTTAACTGTGTCATCACATGTACAAACACAACTACAACTACAGCTAGGCAGTGGCACAAATATAACTGACAAACACATCCAGACAAGTAGCCACCACTACAACACCAGCACACAGTGAAGCCCACTGAAAGAAAGGAAATATGTGTATGCTGGGCAAGTCAGTGTAGCCAATAGCATGATGGGAGTTGTAGGCACAGATATTGGTCACCCCCACAACTGTCCCATCAACACCACCCTGAACCATGCTCACATCACAGGGAGTGGAAAATGACTCACAAGATGGCTGACACTGGCTACTGCTGTGGGGAGCACAAGGCCCTGCTGGCAACTGTGCAACAACCAACAGCAGGACACCACTGACTGACATCCTGAAAGACAACTTGCACTCCCTGCAATGGAAGCACGGTCCATGGTGGGATATCTGGCTGGGTGGGAAGGAGGACTCACAGCACTGACCATAGTCACAAGCACCTCCCCTCACACCCCCCTCAACACATACTCCACAGAAGCCACCTGGCGGAATGCAATGCCTCACATCCTAACTCAAGGTCCCACAAAGAACCACCACCCTGGGTCATGCTGTGTGAAGCACAGGGACACTCCTGGGACATTTAGCCAAACAACTGCCCGGACAACACTCCCAGCCATCCTGTCAGCACAGGCAGCCCACCCCACAGGGAAGCAGAGTCAAAAGGAACGGAAGTATGGGCATGCTGGGAAGTGGGGTGGAGGCAATAGCATGATGGGTGTGGTAGGCACAGATATTGGTCACCCCCACAACTGTCCCATCAACACCACCCTGAACCATGCGCACATCACAGGGAGTGGAAAACAACTGACAAGATGGCTGACACTGGGCACTGCTGTGGGGAGCACAAGGCCCTGCTGGCAACTGTGCAACAACCAACAGCAGGACACCACTGCCAGCCATCTTGCCATTGCTCTCACACTCACACACACTGAAGTCCACCCAAAAGCAAGTAAGTATGGGCATGCTGGGAAGTGGGGTGGAGGCAATAGCATGATGGGAGTGGTAGGCACAGATATTGGTCACCCCCACAACTGTCCCATCAACACCACCCTGAACCATGCGCACATCACAGGGAGTGGAAAACAACTGACAAGATGGCTGACACTGGCTACTGCTGTGGGAGCACAAGGCCCTGCTGGCAACTGTGCAACAACCAACAGCAGGACACCACTGACTGACATCCTGAAAGACAACTTGCACTCCCTGCAATGGAAGCACGGTCCATGTTGGGATATCTGGCTGGGTGGGAAGGAGGAGCGGATGACAACCAAATACAACCAATGCAGACCATGTACACACCCCAACATTCACATAGAAATGCCCAAATAATGCAGGACAATGTGCTACACCAATATCAACCCCTGACTGTGACAACTTAGGACAATGCATTGTACAGGCCCGCATCCAGAGGCACAGTCACAACTGTCAGGTGTGTCAACCATTGATGCCTGCAGAAACATAACATACATTGCGTGTGTCTCCCAAAAACAGGTGATGATGGGGACACAGCAGCAGATGCTGAGGAGTCCTCGTCCCAGGCTCAAGAGGATACGGAGCTCACTGGTGTGGAACAGCCTCTGCCCTCCTCGGATGACGAAGACTTACCTGGCACCTCCGGAGCAAGTCATCATGCAGCACCAGCAGGACCACCAGCTGCACCCCCTGCACCCACCCCTCCAACGACTGTCAACACACATACCACCCCTGCCGACACGGACAGACCAAGGAGCAGCACCACCACCAGCACAGGGACCCTGGACCAACGTGGGGCCATGGACACCACCACCACCAACAACCCACAAGGTGGCCCAGGGTCACCTGTGCCTGTCAGCTCAGGTACTGCACGTGTCGCAAGGGGTGGTGGGAGGGGTGGGAGACATAGGTCGCTGCTCACAGAGGGGTCTGGACTGCATGATGACCCACAACTGGCACGCATAGCCGATGCGTACCAGTCCAGCACCGGAGAGTTCAGCCAGGTAGTGGGGCTCCTCAGGGACATCAAACAGCAGCAGGCTGCCCATCATGCCCGCTTGGACTCACACATGTCCCGCGTGGAGTCCAAGTGGGACACACTGCAAGAGATGACGGCGGTGCATAGGGACATATTACAATGCCTCCGCCAGATGACCAGCAACCAGTCAACACCTCCTTGTGTGCCCACAACATCTGCTGCTGAAACAACTGTAACTGCCACAGGGAGGCAGGATGACTCTGGCGGAGAGTCCCCTGCACCGCAGCAGCCTGCACTTGAGGATCCCCCCCCAAAGAAGAGGGGCCGTCCAAGGAGGGGCAAGTGAGAGGCCGATGGCCATGTGCAACCCCCAGGAAGCCAAAACCTGTTCTGGAGAATAACCTTTGTGCGCAAACTGTTCACCCTGTTGACTGCAACACAACTCTCCCACATGACATGGGGAGCTCAAGTTGGACCAATGTCTCTGATTACTGTGGACTTTACTCTGGAGATTTCTGCTACCAGGACTTCCAAATTATCTAGGAACTTTGGATCACAATCACAATGTACAGCACCCAACAACCTGAGCACTATACTCACACATGTATGTCAATAAACTCACTTATACACCATATTTGCCTCTGTTGTGATTCCAATGTTGTCTCAGAAGTTGTGATGATGATCGGGGAAATGACACTGTGCATGCTAACTGCTACAGCAAGTACAACACCGGCATGTGAGTCATGGCGACTTCACACATATGGGGGAGGCACACCACCAGGGCTACACAACACATACACACCATGGACATCTGACTCATCGCCTACACTGGTGTTGCCAGGAAATACGTTGCATTGCACAGACTCAACACCTATTCACAGTCTGTGTTAACTAGCCCACTGGTGCAGTAAGCAAATGTCAGTCAGATGTGTGACCACAGACAACGCACATCACATAGTGAAGCACAGGTTTATTACACATTTGCAACATGTTGAAACCACCACAGATGCAAGGTAATCCCACCTGGCAGCGGGCACATAGTCAACAAGTGTAGAAGGAAGGAAGTCCATGGGTGTGGTGCACATCACCTGTAGGGACACAACAGCTACCACCCGGGAAGTCGAATCACGGTGTTGGGGATCACAGTTGACCAAACGACTCTGAAAGTACCCTGTGAAGGACAGAAATGACACACAGTCAAAAGTACTGAAGAACAGGACAGAACTGCAATACTCATGAACAATACATGTTACAAGATACCCACCCAGAACCAAGTTAGCATGTCAACACTGTTGGGGAGTACAGACTACCTGCAAGGACACATCGCTACACACATACAGACATGTAGCCCATGGACACACTCAAACAGCACCAGAGCACCACCAACACATATCATGCAAACTCACATCATTGACATGCCATCTCTGGATACTCACATTCAGCTGAAGAAGTTGGTGATGAGCTGTGTGCGGACATCACCCTCAACATCATCATCATCATCACTGGCATCGTGGTCCAGGCCAGGATCCTCCACAGGTGGCGGACGTTGGTCATCGTCATCCAGGATGAGAGGCAACTCCTTCCGCACTGCCAGGTTGTGGAGCATGCAGCAGACGATGATGATCTTGCACACCTTTGATGGGGCATATGGGAGAGACCCTCCTGTCTTGTCGAGGCAGCGGAAGCGGCTCTTCAGGAGACCAAATGTCCGCTCAATCACTCTCCTGGTCCGACCATGTGCCTCATTGTAGCGCATCTGGGCTGGTGTCACAGGGTTCCTGAGGGGCGTCAGCAACCACGGCATGTTGGGGTATCCGGAGTCACCTACATACAGACAATTGCACATTAGCAGAGTTGGAAAAGAGGGTGGAACACTACATAGCAGAACACACACAATGGTACAAAGTCAGGACACACCTACAAGCCAGGCACGCTGGTTCCGCATCTGTGCCATCATCCTCGGGATGCGACTACTCCTCATCACGTACGCATCGTGTGCAGAACCAGGGAAACGGGCACACACGTGTGTGATGCTCATATCTGCAAGACAGACCACCAGTGCATTGACCGAGTGGTAGTGTTTGCGGTTACGGTAGGCCTCATCTTGGGCCTGTGGTGGTACCAACGCCACATGTGTCCCATCAATGGAGCCAATGACATGCGGCATCCTCCCCAAGGCATAGAAGTCACTCTTCACGCCAGTGAGTCATTGGAGTCTAGGGAAATAGATGTACTGGTTCAGGTATATCAACATAGCCTCCAAAACATCCTGGAGCACACGGCTGAACATGGTCTGTGACATCCCACCAGCAGTCGCCAGAGTGTGTTGAAAGGTACCAGTGGCAAAGAAGTGTAGGGCTGCCATCACCTTCACCTTGGGGGTCAGCGCTGTAGGGTACGGACGGCCAGGTTGCAAATGTGGTGCCAAGCGCACTGCCAAATCCTCAATCAGCTGCCTGGTGAAGCGGTACCGTCGGATGCTGTCCCGTTCCACCATCGTTGCCAGGTCAGGGAATGGTCTATGGACAGCTGGTGCCCTGCAGTGCATAGGTGAAGAAAGCAAGATTGTCAGTCACCCCACATATGTGGCATTGAACACACTCAACATCACATGATACATCATAATGAGGCACAAGTACATGATGTGTGCAGTTCCGTACGGATATGTATGGCACATACATGGCCAATATCTAACATCACAGTCCAACAAGTGGCATCAAGAAGTCCCAGGTCATGCCATCGGATACCATGAGGCCGTGTCCCAGTACCCATCTCCTGCTGCCAAATAACAAACACACGCCACAGTGACATGTGAGGACTGATGTGCCCCAGGCATCACAGCTCAACGACAGGTAGATTCCCAGGGACCCTGTATTGCCACATGGACACTGGCATGACATGGTGTATCATATACACCACAGCAAAACAAACATGACTCCCACAGGTAGTGGTCAGTGTTGCCTCGGCAGGACAGACATGGACGTCTGTGACACACACACGCACAACATCAAAGTCCATGCACAAACAACGTGGATGTGGAGACTGCCTCCCATTGTGCACATGAAATCAGAGACATTGTAATCACAACATGCACACAGACTGTGGAGGACCATCAACATTGTGCCAATGGGTCACCCTGGGTTGAACATAACGTCCCACATGGGACTCAGGGGGTATGTGACATGACATACACATACACCACCGTGAACTGTGACCATGCCACATGCTCAGATATGAACAGTTGCATATCACAGTGGTCATGTACACGAAACACCAAGGATTCTGTCCCCATAAACACGTGCACTGCCTGGGGGTGGCTGCCCCCAAGTGACACCCACAGAACAACATGTTCACCCCCATACACAGAATAGGTAATGCAGCCTTACATGCCCTAGGATACAGTTTGGACAGGCTGTGGTGTTGTAGGTGTGCCCCTCACTGCCTGGGAAGTATATGTGGCTGGCATATGTTCACCTGTGACAGGCATGGTGATATATGCCAGTGACTTGTACAGGGATGCGTTGGACAGCAATGGACCGATCAGTGCGCACACATTGGCCATTGCATTCAATGTGCGCTGGTACGCGTTGTGTTGGCAATACGCCTTGGACAGCAATGGACCGATCAGTGCGCACACATTGGCCATTGCATTCAATGTGCGCTGGTACGCGTTGTATTGGCAATACGCCTTGGACAGCAATGGACCGATCAGTGCGCACACATTGGCCATTGCATTCAATGTGCGCTGGTACGCGTTGGATTGGCAGTACGCCTTGGACAGCAATGGACCGATCGGTGTGCCCGGCCGGCCCATTGCATTCAATGTGTGCGGGTACGCGTTGTATCCTATGTACGCGTTGAACAGCAATGGTCCGATCGGTGTGCCCGGCCGGCCCATTGCATTCAATGTGTGCGGGTACGCATTGTATCCTATGTACGCGTTGAACAGCAATGGTCCGATCGGTGTGCCCGGCCGGCCCAATGCATTCAATGTGTGCGGGTACGCGTTGTTTCCCATGTACGCGTTGAACAGCAATGGTCCGATCAGTGTGCCCGGCCGGCCCATTGCATTCAATGTGTGCGGGTTCGCGATGTATCCTATGTACGCGTTGAACAGCAATGGTCCGATCGGTGTGCCCGGCCGGCCCATTGCATTCAATGTGTGCGGGTACGCGTTGTTTCCCATGTACGCGTTGAACAGCAATGGTCCGATCGGTGCGCACCCATTGGCTATGGCCTGGCCTGGCAACGGACGCGTTTTCAAAATTTGAACGAGTCTGATGCTGTAAATTCAGTTGGTCACCCACAACAATGTTGCAATTTCATGGGTGTCACGAAGTTGAACATTTGAAGGATGCTGGGGGCGTGTGTAAGTGGTGCAATTCCATGGATTGGCCAGATTCAGATGATGCAAACGACTTGGACCTATCACTTTGGACACATGGGACAGTAACTGCCTCTGCAGCACACATATAATGCTGTCTGTTCCCCTGAGAGCTCACTTGCCTGCACTACATGCTCCAGGACGACATCTGCCACTACACTGCTGCTGTATCTGCACCCTCTGGACCCTGCAATGGCACGTACTGTGGAGAGAGCCCCAGCCTTCAGCACTGAGGAGAACCAGGCCCTGCTGGATGGCCTCCTTCCACAGTACAGCAAGCTGTATGGGAAAGCAGGGGAGCAGGTGAGTGTTCTGTCCACTGCCTTTCTAAATGTGCATGTTGTCTGACTAGCAAGGCTAACAGTCTACACGCCACTGGCTAGCAGGCTCACTGAGTAGTTGTCACCCCCATAGTGTGTAGTTACATGCACTGGACAGGTATAGTGCAGTGACAGTGCATTTAAACTAGGTTTTACTTCCCAGGCAATGATACCATGTAGTAACTGCTGGCATACTGTCCATAGCCATCGTTGCACTGCCTGTGTACATCATGTGCCCCTGTGATAGAGACATGTATATCCAACTGTGTAATGCACGGATATGTTGCATGTGTAGTAATGGCATTCTCACTTTGTTATCCTCACAGGTTGATGCCCACCAGAAGCAGAAGATATGGCTGACCATCGTCCGGGCAGTGAGATCCGTGGGGGTCTACAAGCGCCGGATCCGCAACTGCCAGAAGAGGTGGCAGGACCTTCGGGCTGGACCCGGAGGATCGCACGGGTCCAGCTGAAGCTGTCGCCTCCTCGCAGGAGGGGCGGACACCGGACCCTGACCCCCACATGCTGAGGATCCTGGCGGTGGTCTTCCCTGATCTGGATGGGCAGCTGAAGGCCAGAGAGCAGCAAGGAGGGGGTGAGTCCATGTCTGCATTGTGAACTATGTCTGCCATGCTATGTGCCCTCCTCTGGCCTGGTTAAACTTCCACCCATGTCCCTCTATTGTGCACTGCCCACTCCTCATCTGATACCCAGGTGTGGCCCTTACAGTTAGGGTATTGTGTCACTTGGGTACTGTGTCCTTGCAGTTTGCTTGACTCAAGGTGGGGGACAGCATCTGTTTCCCTGACTCTGTGGTGGGCATCATGGGTGGGTCCATTGCTTACACATTGCCTGTGTTCTGACATGTGTTCTGCGTGTCATTTTGATATGTGGCCCAATTGCTGAGCTGATCCACCACATGTGCCTGGGGTATCTGGCACACACCCATGCTGCGGGTGGGAACAATGTTTATGCCCCAGGAGTGTGTATATAACGTGTGTCACACATACTTAGCCAGCTGCCTACTGTCCAGGGCTCATCCCTCATTCATTTGGGACAGGACAGTCATGCCTACTCCAGGCCATACAATACACTCTGTACTCCCACTGCCGTGTATCAGCTGACACATTTTGCTCAGTGATTCGTCCCCTCAGGTGTCTGCCTCTGTGTCAGTGTGCTGTGGCTTCGTTGTCAGGTCTGCTGGGGTGTTCCTCGGTTGGGGCTCCGCATGCCACCGGAGATGTGACCATAGGAGATGATATATGTGTGACACATAGGTGTTTGATCACCTGACCGTGCAGACTGGGGTATGCGAATATGAGGTTCAGGCAGCTGTTTCCCATACAGAGCAGATTGTGATGTGCTCAGGTGCAGAGGGTAGTGTTACAGGTCTCCCATATGTACAATGGGTATAACCTGGACAGATGAGGGTACAGATGATGTGGTGTGTGGGGGATGTACATGTGCACTTGTTCAGCTCCAGGACTTGCATTCCCCATGATCTACTATTGTGACACAGTACAGAGTGTTGTTGTCTGGCTGCCCTGCCCATGTGACTGGAGACAGTTATGTATGACTTAGCAGGCATGGCTGTGCCATGGCATGTGACTTCCTATTAGTGATCCTGCAGGGGAGTGACATTTGCTACATGCACACCATTGTGGCAATGGCTATCAGGACATGGGTGCATCATGGTGTCTGTCGCTGGTATGCATCACATGCATTTCCTATTTGACTCTGGGCATCCCTTTCATCCGGACACCTGCACTGACTCAGTGGCAAGAGTTGTGATGTGTGCATGTCCACATGCTTCACCGGGTTCTCTGCACTGTCCAAATACTGTGTAGGTGGTGCATGTGTCCACACCGGGTATTGCCATCCCACAGACACCATACAGATGGGTGCAAGGCCAGGTGGGATGTGAGTGCCATGGTTGACCATCAGACTGACAATTGACTTCTCCTGTTCTGTTTGTGCAGTTTCAGCAATGTTCAACTAAGGATGCCAGGGCTTGCTCTGTAATGTGCTGTACTTACTGTGGTGTGTGCGTTCGGTGCAGGTGACTGATGTCTGTCTGTTTCCCTATTGATTGCAGATACATCCAGGGCCACAGGAGGGGACAGCTCCACGGACCAGGAGGAGCCGCAGAGCCAGACTGGGTCAGCAGCCGAGGAGTGGTCGGAGGGACCCAGTGGCACGGAGGGCAAGGGGAGCCACACCGAGGAGTCCTCAGCACCATCCACCTCAGCTGAGGACCAGAGCAACTCGGACGATGACTCCCTTATGGAGGCGGGTGTCAGCAGCCACCACACCCCAGCTAGTGTTGCTGTCCCCGCCACCACCACCACCGCCCTCCCGTTGGCTCCCATTCCCGAGGTCCGTGGAGGCTCCCATGTTCGGGAGCGTGCCTCCTTCGGGCCAGGCACCGCACCCCCTGCACCTGTGTCCCCTGCTGCCCTGAGTGAGGAGTCTGTGTACCTCCTCCGCCAGCTCCATGTAGGACAGACAGCGATGCTGAGTGTCCTCCATGCACACACCAGTCTGTTGACTCAGCTGGTGTCATTCATGGAGGGCATCTCATCGGGCATGTCTGACCTACAGAGGGGCAATAGGTCCATGGACTCCTCCCTGACGGCAGCAGTGTCCCTCCTCCGACAGTCCCTCACCCCTCCTGCCTCTGTCCTATCCACACTCCCCAGCACCTTACCCGTCCCAAGCACACACACACTGGCACAGGCACACACCAGCACAGACACATGCAGCACACGGACACACACGCCAGAAACAAGACGCACACACACGCACCGTCAGGGGACTGCAACCACACTCACAGGGGATGGGGCACAGACACAACCACACGCATCCACAAGCACTGCGCAGTCCTCAGTTGCCTCTCCCTCCAAAGACCCCTCCCTTGCCTCACCTGCAACCCCATACACACAGCGGCTCTTCCTCTGTGACCTTGGCCTTTCCCCCTCCGACCCAGCTGATCCAGCATTCAGGGGGAAGAGGAAGCCCACCCACACGGAGCAGAGTGCCCCTGGCCCCCGGACACCATCCCCCAGGCGCGGACCGACTGAGGCCCCCACCCGCAAGTCCCCCCGGTCCCGGAAGAGCAAAACCCCGCCGCCGCCCTGCAGCTCAGGCACCAAGTCTCCTTCCTCCATCCCTCAGGCCCCCACTCCACAGGTGCCCCACCACACCCTGCCCCAGGTTCCCCACCCACAGATACACCATCCCCAGAAGGGTCAGGCCTTCTCCCCTGCCACTTGCTCTTCCGGCCCCACACCCCCCGCTGCGCTTGTCTGTACCACTGATGTGGTGAGGGTGTCCTCCCCCTCTGTCCGGCCCACCTTTCCTGATCCCCATTCTCCTCCCCTGGAGGTGGGCACTGCAGTGGAGTCCACTATCACCCTGTATGACTTGGGCGCTGCAGTGGCGGACCTGTCCACTCCATCTGCAGGGTCCACTGCAGTTGTGCCGGCACCCACAACATCTGAGTCATGCCCCCCAGTTGTGCCGGCACAGACCATGTCAGACACCTCCACTGCAGTTGTCAGTGGCTCTCCAGCACCCACCACCCCTTCCCTGCCTCCTCCTGGTGTGCCCTGATCCTGTCCCTGCGGTGCCTGGCCTGCCCCCGTATGCCCCTCCTAGGGGATTGTCCCCGGTTGTGATCAGTGCAGGCATGCATAGGGTGACATCTGCCACTGTCACCCTGTATAGACTTCCTTGATGGACTGGCCATTGGCCTTTGTTGATACCTTGCAGGTCTTCCAAGTTTTGAACCCACATGCTGAATAAAGCTACTTTCTGTTCTCTAGTGGTTTTGCTTCTGATGTACATGATGTTGATGATGCTAACCGTGCCCTTGCTGCAGTGATGGTGATTTTTGGACTAATGAAAATGAAGTGTTACTGTGCATGTACCCATGTGTTCCAGGGGGACAGTGTCCTATCCTGTGGTGAATCCATGTCATCCTTAGCAGCATCTGAGGGTGTCATGTATTCAATATTTGGCAATGGGATTTCCTACTTACATTAGCAATGTCACATCTGTGGGTTCCACCCATGCACATCTGTTGTGTTTGCCATTGTTCAATTAGTCTAGTTCCCTGACCGTGTGGCCATCTCCACTGGACATGCAGGTTTGGGCATCAATGGGGAAGGACTCTTCTGTGTTGTCAGTGCAACTTGCTATACAAGTGTGTTGGATCTGTGCTGTTGATTTCGTTGACATTCCCATGACCAGGCTGATGTGACGGGAGCCTTCATTTGGTGCTAATTGTTGACTGTGTGACCAAGTGTTCTGCTGACATGATGGAGCCCTACTGATGCGACATATGGCACAGCTTTCCTCACACAGGAGTGGAGTCCCCTCATGGCAGTGTGTACTCCTGTGACATGTCGTGCGCCCAAGGTGTGTGTTGTATGAGCATGTGTGTGTGTTCACTTCCATGTTGCTGTGCATGCTGGGATCCCTAGTGATGTTCCTGTTTGTGATGCTTGCTGAGTTGAGCTATGTTCCCCCAAAGTCTTCTCCCTGGGTTCTCTGTGATGTGGGTGCATCAATCAATCAATCAATCATGTCACTTATAAAGCGCACTACATACCCGCGAGGGTCTCAAGGCGCTGGGGGAAGAGGGGGGTGGTGCTGCTACTGATCGAAGAGCCAGGTCTTGAGGAGTCTTCTGAAGGCCAGTAGGTCTTGGGTCTGTCGGAGGTTGGTGGGGAGGGTGTTCCAGGTCTTGGCGGCGAGGTGGGAGAAGGATCTGCCGCCGGCGGTCGTTTTCCGGATGCGGGGGACTGTGGCGAGGGCGAGGCTGGTCGAGCGGAGCTGGCGGGTGGGGGTGTAGAAGCTGAGTCGTCTGTTGAGGTAGGCTGGTCCGGAGTTGTGGAGTGCTTTGTGTGCGTGGGTGAGGAGCTTGAAGGTTATCCTCTTGTTGACAGGGAGCCAGTGCAGGTCTCTCAGGTGGGGTGTGATGTGGCTGCATCGGGGGATGTCGAGGATAAGACGTGCAGAGGCGTTCTGGATGCGTTGCAGCCGTCTCAGGAGCTTAGCCGTCGTTCCTGCGTAGAGGGCGTTTCCGTAGTCCAGCCTGCTGGTGACGAGGGCCTGGGTGACTGTTTTTCTTGTTTCGGTGGGGATCTACTTGAAGATCCTGCGGAGCATTCGGAGGATGTTGAAGCAGGATGAGGAAACGGCGTTGACCTGCTTAGTCATGGAGAGGGTGGGGTTGAGGATGACCCCTAGGTTGCGTACGTGGGCGGTGGGTGGCGGGGCTGTTCCCAGTGATGTTGGCCACCAGGAGTCGTCCCAGGCTGAAGGGTTGGAACCAAGGATGAGGACCTCCGTCTTGTCCGAGTTCAGCTTCAGGCGGCTGGTCCTCATCCATTCGGCGACGGCCTTCATTCCTTCGTGGAGGTGGGCTTTGGCGGTGTGAGGGTCTTTGGTGAGGGAGAGGATCAGCTGGGTGTCGTCGGCGTAGGAGATGATGTTGAGGTTGTGCTGTCGGGCGACGTGGGCGAGGGGTGCCATGTAGATGTTGAACAGCGTTGGGCTGAGGGAGGAGCCTTGGGGTACGCCGCAGATGATCTTGGTGGCCTTGGATCGGAAGGGGGCGAGGCGGACGCTTTGTGTTCTGCCGGAAAGGAAGGATGTGGTCCAGTCCAGGGCCTTCTCTTGGATCCCGGCTTCGTGAAGGCGTGTTCGTAGTGTGTGGTGGCAGACCGTGTCGAAGGCGGCTGATAGGTCCAGGAGGATGAGGGCTGCTGTTTCTCCGTTGTCTAGCAGGGTCCTGATGTCATCGGTGGCGGCGATGAGGGCGGTTTCGGTGCTGTGGTTGCTGCGGAAGCCGGACTGGGAGGGGTCCAGGATGTTGTTCTCCTCGAGGTAGCGGGTCAGTTGTTTGTTGACGATTTTCTCGGTGACCTTCGCGGGGAACGGGAGCAGAGAGATGGGTCGGAAGTTCTTGAGGTCCTTGGGGTCTGCCTTGGGTTTCTTGAGTAAGGCGGTGATCTCGGCGTGCTTCCAGCTTTCCGGGAAGGTTGCTGTCTCGAAGGAGATGTTGATTATTTTCCGGAGATGGGGCGCGATGGCTGTACTGGCTTTGTTGAAGATGTGGTGAGGGCACGGGTCTAGCGGTGAACCGGAGTGGATGGTGTTCATGATCTCGCTGGTGTCCTCGTCGTTGATGTTGGTCCAGGAGAGCAGGCGGTTGGTGGTTGTGGGGGCAGTGGTCTCGGTGGTTGCCGGGGCGGTCGTGGTGTTGAAGCTGTCGTGGATGTCGGCGATTTTGCGGTGGAAGAAGGTGGCCAGTGAGTCGCACAGGTCTCGCGACGGCTGGATGTCGTTGGTGTTGGAGCTGGGGTTGGAGAGTTCCTTCATGATGTTGAAGAGCTCTTTGCTGTTGTGTGCGTTGTTGTCTAGGCAGTCTTTGAGTGAGGCCCTTTTGGCGGATCTGATGAGGTGATGGTGACTGCGGGTGGCGCTCTTGTGGGCGGCGTAGCTGTCCGCTGTCCGTTCGTGGAGCCAGATCTTCTCCAGTTTTCGGCATGTTCGTTTGGAGGCCTGGAGGTCTTCGGTGAACCAGGTGGCGAGAACGGCGGGATGTGGGTCCTTCCTTGTTTTGCATTGCTTGGGCAACAGGGGTGCGGTGGGCATTACATGGAAGTAAGTGTTCGGGGTAACGTGGTGGTCTTTCTCGTTTCATGTTTTCATCGTGATTTGTACTGACATTTTGGGCAAACCTGTGTGGGCATGTTGGTGGACTTAGGGTCACGCAACAACTGCAACAGGAAGTACGGTAACTAAGCCGAGGTGGCTGGTAGTGTTTGCTTGGCCAGGCGTTGGCTGGAGGTGTCGTGCGATTTCTTTGTGGGCTTAGCTGTGCAGGCCACCCTGCGGCCTCGAAATTTGTGGCAGGCAGGCGACAAGAGAGGGGTCTTCCGATACATTATACATGGTTTAGTATCCAGGCCACGGAGTGGCTGCGTGACACTCTGGTGTTGGAAGTGGTCAGCCGGTTGCCAGTCCGTCTAGATCTGGGTTCCTAGTTCGGGCCTGTCCAAGTTAGGGTTCAAGTGCCAGATGTCGGCCCTGGGATATGTCATCACAGGCCTGCAGAACAGCTTGTGGCTGGTTTCAACCTCTTGGCCACAGGTTCCGATCCTGGTAGGTCCACTCAGCATCTCATCCTTCTGAGGTCAATAGAACAAGTACCATGGAGTGAAGTAACAATAAAATGTTATGCAGCGCCAAGATACCTTGGGGCGAACATGTTCCCATTACAGTCAGAAGTAGGAATTGTTAAGGAATCTGGTGAATACAGTGGGCTCACTCCGCAGGGTAGTAAGCGAGAGCTCAGCACTCTCCCTTAGGGCTGTAGGGTGGCGCAGGCAACTATGTTGTCACTGCCAAAACAACAAAGTTTTCATTAACGCCGCAAGTGCAGGGGCATGGGGGCCTTAGGAGAGTTACTAGCCCACTGCACCCTCACAATGTACTGTGTAACCCAACTTGAGGGGAGGGGGTACTTTACTTGTGCACTTTCAACCATGAAGCCAAGTTCACTTTGCGGGGCCCTGCTCACACTGATGTGGGCCAAGATCACACAAAGCATAGGATGAGAGTGAGGGGTCAATCATATATGGCGATTTATGAGAATATGCCAGAGGTAGCGAATGTGACCTCTCAGACTTGATCAGTGATAATCTCATGGTTCATCTTTTGTCCCAATAGAGACTATAGTTGCGGACAGGCTCTGTGTTGCAAAGAATAGTACTTTGTCTCATTCGAGTGCCGCACTTGCCTCTTTCACAGTATAACGAGGTCAAGTTTTTCTCCTATGCGGGACTGTGCGCCGCCAGTCCGTTTGCAAAAGGGCTGCTGCTTTCTGGTTTCGGCACCTGGCATGCGCGCAGGTGGCCTGTCTGGCTGTTGCGGAGGGACTCCGGTGGTCTCTACAGTTCCCTGATAAACTGCTTCTAGTGGTTTCGTATGGCTACGGCTGGGTTTTACACACATGTCGACATGTTTATTGGCTGGCGCAGCACTTGGTCATCAGTCCGTACCCTCGTACTGGGGATCACCCTGGGAAAAGGGCACATTAGCGCTTAGTCACCCCAGAATGATAGGTACAAACTGGCACGCGGTGGGTTGGAGTTTGTGCCACCCAGAGCTGGGGGCGTCTGTGGGCACACGCATTGCCCGTGCATTGTGCTATGGCCGGTTTGGTTAATCTTTTCATAGGGGAGAGATATGCGGGGTACCTAAATCTCTCACAGCATGGCACATTTAGGGACGCAATCCGGGTTGTTACCCATTAAATGTTTTATAATATATGCTTTGGGGCACCTGCAGCAGTGAGGGATGCTTCCTGAGTGCCTAGGACTTGAGGTTTGGTAGCTCTCCCTCCCCCAGGCCCACAGGGCTTTCAGCAGAATGGCCACAGGCTAGAGCAGGTCAAAGGGGATTCCTGCGCGGTGCTGGTAGAATGTCACGCACCGTTAAGGGCATGTTACTACCAATGTCGTCCCAAAGTAGTGGGGTCAAACTGGGTGGAGCAGTAAGACTACAGGCACTGGGGAAGCTTTTAGCATTCCCTCATTCTAGTAAGGGCAGCTATCTGTACAGAATTATCAGCGAGTGGGGTAACATTGTCCGGTTATTCAGCGCCATCATGCCTCCGCCCCGTGACACAGCTCAATTCCTGCATGCCCACTGTGAGGGAGGTTACTGCCAGTGCCTTAATTGGCACCTATGCTTTCGACCTCCATTCCATCCCACGAGTCCTAGTAGTGCTCCCACCAAGTCGGACGCTATAGAGAAGTTGGTATCATGGTGACTAGCATTGGCACGATCACCATACCTCACATGTGCCTTACAATTCCAGTTTCAGCATAGGCACTTGTGGAGAAATCCCGGCATATGGGATTTGGTTGTCCACAAAGGAGAGAACTGGTTAATATGTTGGTTATGTCATTGAATTGGACGATATCTCACAGCAACAGGTGGATAGGGCATGGGTGCATGCTGGACATTTGTTATGGTGCAGGATAATCATTGTCTTTCTCTAGGTAACTGGGATCTCGTGCCCAGGTGCTGTCTCTTTTGGCCGTCGGTCACCAGCCAAAATGGTGGGAGAGTACAATTTTACATTTAACTGCTGTGTTACGCTAAGTGCAGTTCCTACCGGCAGCTACGGGGTTGTGCTAACTGAGCTGTAGGGCGGTGGCCCGATTGACCTAGTGAGTTATGTAATCCCTGTGAGGTCATGATGAGGTTTGGTAGCACAGGGTAATAGTGGCAGATGAAACTGTTTCTCCCGTATGGTCGATACATAGGGTAATTAAAATAACCTGGTATGGAGTCTCTTCTGTAATGTGCCACTATGGGAGTGCGGTTGGCACATTAAATTTACACTGCCTCTGGGATAAGCCAAAGTCCCTGCCTGGCCACCTAAGGGGTGGGCAGGTGTCCGCTTAAGTGTTTACTCCCTTCTCCTGACTAGAGAGGTGGGCTCGGAAATGCTTAGGTGAATACCCTAGCCAACCAGAAACTCCATTTACTACATGGTAAGAGAATGCATAGGAGTTGTTTGCAGTCCATTCGCATCTGCCCCACAGGGCGAATGCTTTAGGGCACAAGGTGTGTGGAGGGCTCCTGTTTGGGAGCCTGGTAGAGCTAAGGTCAGGCTAGGATGGCTTGTGCTTTCGCTGCACGGCTGAGTCCCAGTCATGAGCGGATTGTATCAGGGTGAGCTGGCTGTGGGTCAGGAAGGCGCCAAGGCATCAGTAGCACTGAGAGGCTTTCAGACGTAGATGCTGGTCAGGAGAGGTTTGCAAAGGTATTACATTTATGCCTGGCATTCACAACCCATCCACACCAAGCCCATTGCCCAGGTCCTGGGCCACATACACACAGCCCGGTACTAGGCACCTGCGGGTCAGTGCCATGAGTTTCTAAATTACAACTGTACAGTGGGCATACTTGCTGACCGGGCAGTATTGCTATGGCCTCCAAGGGCCAAATAGTCACTCACCAGCAGCAGTGAGTGTGGTTTGCCCACAGTGCAGTTGTTAGAAGAATTTATATTCCATGTACAGGTTATACTGAACTTGCTACCAGCGGGTCTAGTGTGTGAGCGGGTTAACTGCTTTGAAAAAGGCATAAAAGGAGTATGGCATAACGCATAGACCACCAGGAATTAAATCGGGGACCAGCTACTCTTACACTTGGATTTCGGTGGAGGGCAATTAAGTCCGGGGTAACCAAGTGTACCGGGTCGAGTGTTTTGCATCTTGGGTCAAAGCGGGTTGGCACACAAGGGGTGTCTAGGATCGTCCAGGCACACCCTGCAGTGTCGAATGCAATAGAACTGCACGTTGCCACTATTGTGAGTGTGACAGAGGCAACAATTTGTTCCCGGCCAAAGCAAACCAAGGTTCTTATGGTCAGATGCTCAACATCAACTGTTCACTCCAGCTTCACTGAAGGTAGTCTGTTAGCAGAGGTATAGAACAGTGACATCTTGCGCCAGGGTGCGGACATTGCACGGGCGACACAGCAGATAGGGTGCTGTCAGACGAGGGTGCTTGCGGGCTAGGAGGCCAGGCAATGTAGCAGAACCAATTCTAAGGACCCCTCTCCCCCTCCGGACTGCCCGAGAATCTGAGTGCAGTGGGATTTGCAATGTTACAGGTATTTTCCTGCCCATCAGGGGCAGAAGGGTACATTGCAGGTTTCTGCACAAATAGAGTGGGGGCAAGTACCTACAGACAGTGTGCACCGGTAACCCCAAGAGGGTGGTGTTAAGATCAATATCTCGCAGCGGCAAGTTAGCCAGGTGGCATTCGTCAGTTAGTTAGGCCAGAATGTGTGCCGTGGCTCCAAGAGCGGCTTTAAATGTGTTGGAGCAGCACCACTGACAATTCCAGAGCACACACTGCACCTCGGCCCAGTAGGTGAAGACCATATGCTCAGGTGCGGCTTGATCTTATGGAAGGCAATATTCCCTGGAATAACAATACTAGTTCACTACCTGGGTTGAGCATCAAGGGTCACAGCTGGTTGGCAGGTATGTGTGTAGCTTTAGTTGAGCAAGCCTGGTAGGTGGCGTAAGTTGTCCCTCCATTTGGTTGCTGTGACTGCAATGGTGTGCGCTATGCGAACAATTTTTGTTCGCCAGGGTTTATTAATCGCTATGTTCTGGGCACATGCCTGGTCAACTTCAACAAATTAGGTGCACTCTGCTCCCAGGGCAGGTTATGGGTTGCTTCAGTGATGCAGGAAATGCCCGTCCGCATAGCCAGAGCATACAGGCTGGTTGTGGAAGCGGTCTTCTAAGCAAGTGTGCTGCTGTTCCATAAATTAGGGAAACAGCCGTTAGGAAGCACGAAATACTAGAATGACTGCAACTAGGTTGCAGGAGGTGGGAGCCACATCAGCTTGAAGGGTAATATAGCGATGTTTAAGAGTAGAGCTCCCTCCTGGGAGGCCATCACATCCTTGCAGGTCATGCGAGGCACTCGTACATCCCCAGAGAAGGATAAACCGCTCCATGTGCAAGTTCGCAGGGCAAGAGGCTTTGGCTTCATAAGGCATGGGCTAAGCCGGGCGAACACCAAGGGAATGTTGACGAAGTTGGGGTGCACTTGGCACAGGTGGGCTTGGATCTGTTCCTACTGGACATGAATGAGGCCCGGGAAATTGCAGGTTGCAGTGAGAAAGGAGTTGTTTTGGTGGGGGGCTCTTTAGGCGACGGGGGCCGCCTCCAGAGCTGTGGAGGAGTTACAGGGCGATCTGGAAGCAAATGGGTACAGAAGGGTACCTCTGCAAGAGCACAATAGGGGTGCCAGAGCCAAATCCCAGGAGCCTCATGGGAGGGTCCTGGAACAATTACGTCGGCGCCCCGTTAGTCCTTCGGGCGGTTGTGGGCCTGAACAACCGGGGGCTTGCCTTGCTACGCTCCGCCCTGAAAGGGGCGTGAGTAATAGGGACCAATGTGTCACGTGATCCAGTAAGGGGATCACCCCCATAAGGGTAGCGCTGATTGGTTACTCCACAGTGCTTGGCTCATCAGGCGGGCAGGGCAGCATAGGTTGGTACAGCTGCCTGCCCTTGGATTGCCCGTAAGATAACCCACCATATTGCATACTTTTATATGGACTAAACCTGCAGCACTATTTTCCCAAACAAAAGTTGTGTTGTGTATTTATTTATGCATGCAGACTCTGTTGTGGTGTGGGTGGGGTGTGTTACCAATAATGGGACTATGCGGCACATTACTGGTCATCAGGGTGTCACCCATAGGTGTGTTTGCTGTCAGGGCTGAGTTTGTGGGCAGACGCTGATGTGTCACAGTCCGGATTCCCCTTTGCACTTGTTGTTGACACCTGTCATGTGATTTCTGGTTTGTGTTAGCTTTCATTGGTTGTGACACGTTGTGTGTGTGACTGCTGGCACTCCTCAGGGCTGCAATGTTGGTAGTTGTCTATGTGTGTCCTTTGTGGGTGACCTTGGCTTCTTCATAGGTGTGTGACTGTGGCTGGGATCCCATTGGTTGGTGTGGTATTGCCGTCATGTCCATGTACAGCGTAGTGTGCAGTGTGTCAGACATTCAGGAGTCTGGTAGAGAGGCCATGTGTGATGTGTTCCTGCACCTTGGTTCCCACCACCCCCCTGGGATTGTCATGGGTGCATGTGCAATGTCACCAGTGCATGTGAGCTTCACTGCTGCACATTGTTTGAGGTCGAGGTGTGTGGTGTTGAGTGTGTGCAGATGAGAGTTGTTGCCCGGCTAGACCCCTGCCTCCATGTTGGCCTTGGCTGACAGGCCGTGCTGGTTGATTTGTGCTTGTGTAGGTGTGATGGTAGTTTGTTGCTCAGGACACATGATTGTGGTTCACAGTGTGAACGACATCTAGCTTTGTCATCACAGTGGGATTGTAATGCAGCCCAGGGTCACCACATTGTGGGGGCCCTGGGTGTGGTGCTGTGGTGTCTGTGTGTCTTGCTGTGTCAGTTGCTGTTCCTACATGCTTGTGTGACATGTGTGATTTGTGCTCCCACTCATCTGACAATGCCTGATTGCCCACATAGGGGATTTGGATCCATGAGTTACCTTTGTGTGGCACTGTATGCACGTCTGTGTAATTGGTATTCAGGCCTCCTCATGTGTTGTGTGTTTGCCTGGGGACACTGGCACCCCCCTCACCTGTTGTGTTTGATGTGCAGTGTGGGTCTGCCTGTTTGTGTTTGTGCATCTGCACCACTGCATTGGCATATCTTTAGTGTGCCATTGGCTGTATGTTGTTTGGTGTGTTTGCCCTGCTGTCCCTGGGACTCCTAGGTCATCAGTCAGCACAATGATCATTGTGTGTGTCCCCCATTGCTGCCATGGTATGGTATCTGTTCACCTCCCTTCTACAGTCTCCACTGGGTATCTGAATTTGTGTGCCCATTGGTGCAAATATGTGGGTCTGCATTCTGATGGTCACTTCTGTCATTGAGTCATTGATGAGTGTTGACAGTGTCTGCCCCCATGGGTGATGTTTGTCTGCACATGGCCAAAGGTATGTCTTGTTTGCACTGCACTGTTTGCCTCCCCCATTCTATGTTGCTATGGGACACAAGCACTACTTTGCCACTGATGTGTTTGTTGTTCTGTGACCAGGAATAATCCATGCAGTTTGGCAGTTGCAGCTTATTCTTTGTCAACACATACATTTTGGTCACTGTGATGATGGGGGTCTGGACCCCACTGCCACAATGGTCAATATGTTCTTCGGCTATGGACCCCACACTCACATTTTGGTCACTGTGATGATGGGGGTTTGGACCCCATTGCCACAATGGTCAATATGTGCTTCGGCTATGGACCCCACACTCACATTTTGGTCACTGTGATGATGGGGGTTTGGACCCCATTGCCACAATGGTCAATATGTGCTTAGGCTATGGACCCCACACTCACATTTTGGACACTGTGATGATGGGGGTTTGGACCCCATTGCCACAATGGTCAATATGTGCTTCAGCTATGGACCCCACACTCACATTTTGGTCACTGTGATGATGGGGCTTTGGACCCCATTGCCACAATGGTCATGGCCTGCTTGCATTGTCGGTGCCACACACATTTATGTGTGGCACTTGTGATAGGGGGTCACATTGTTTGTCCACAGTCCTGTTCAGTGTTGTAGGCATTTGACACAGTCTACACACGCTTGTCATGGTGTTGGGGGGGATGTCTTTGTGTTGCATTCTTTCTGCTGGTGTGTGCTTCTTGTGGCATGTATTTGCCATCCTGTGAGTGGGGGTGGTAGTAGTAGGCATCCAGCCCCCCTGGGTAGAGGTGGTAGTAGTGGTAGGCACCTGGCACCCCTGGGTAGAGGTGGCAGTAGTGACAGGCATCCAGCCGCCCATGGGTAGAGGTGGTAGTAGTGGGAGGTACCTGGCACCCCCTGGGTAGAGGTGGTAGTAGTGGTAGGCACCTGGCACCCCCATGGGTAGATGGGTAGAGGTGGTAGTAGTGGTAGGCACCTGGCACCCCATGGGTAGAGGTGGCAGTAGTGGGAGGCATCCAGCCCCCCATGGGTAGAGGTGGTAGTAGTGGGAGGCACCTGGCACCCCCTGGGTAGAGGTGGTAGTAGTGGTAGGCACCTGGCACCCCCATGGGTAGAGGTGGTAGTAGTGGTAGGCACCTGGCACCCCCTGGGTAGAGGTGGCAGTAGTGACAGGCATCCAGCCCCCCATGGGTAGAGGTGGCAGTAGTGGGAGGCACCTGGCACCCCCTGGGTAGAGGTGGTAGTAGTGGGAGGCACCTGGCACCCCCAGGGGTGGAGGTGGTAGTAGTGGTAGGCACCTGGCACCCCCATGGGTAGAGGTGGTAGTAGTGGGAGGCACCTGGCACCCCCTGGGTAGCGGTGGCAGTAGTGACAGGCATCCAGCCCCCCATGGGTAGAGGTGGTAGTAGTGGGAGGCACCTGGCACCCCCTTGGGTAGCGGTGGCAGTAGTGACAGGCATCCAGCCCCCCAATGGGTAGAGGTGGTAGTAGTGGGAGGCACCTGGCACCCCCTGGGTAAAGGTGGTAGTAGTGGGAGGCACCTGGCAACCCCTGGGTAGAGGTGGTAGTAGTGGTAGGCACCTGGCACCCCCATGGGTAGAGGTGGTAGTAGTGGTAGGCACCTGGCACCCCCTGGGTAGAGGTGGCAGTAGTGGGAGGCATCCAGCCCCCCATGGGTAGAGGTGGTAGTAGTGGGAGGCACCTGGCACCCCCTGGGTAAAGGTGGTAGTAGTGGGAGGCACCTGGCACCCCCTGGGTAGAGGTGGTAGTAGTGGTAGGCACCTGGCACCCCCAGGGGTAGAGGTGGTAGTAGTGGTAGGCACCTGGCACCCCCATGGGTAGAGGTGGTAGTAGTGGTAGGCACCTGGCACCCCCTGAGTAGAGGTGGCAGTAGTGACAGGCATCCAGCCCCCCATGGGTAGAGGTGGCAGTAGTGGGAGGCACCTGGCACCCCCTGGGTAGAGGTGGTAGTAGTGGGAGGCACCTGGCACCCCCAGGGGTGGAGGTGGTAGTAGTGGGAGGCACCTGGCACCCCCTGGGTAGCGGTGGCAGTAGTGACAGGCATCCAGCCCCCCATGGGTAGAGGTGGTAGTAGTGGGAGGCACCTGGCACCCCCCTGGGTAGCGGTGGCAGTAGTGACAGGCATCCAGCCCCCATGGGTAGAGGTGGCAGTAGTGGGAGGCACCTGGCACCCCTGGGTAGAGGTGGTAGTAGTGGGAGGCACCTGGCACCCCTGGGTAGAGGTGGCAGTAGTGGGAGGCACCTGGCACCCCTGGGTAGAGGTGGCAGTAGTGACAGGCATCCAGCCCCCCATGGGTAGAGGTGGTAGTAGTGGGAGGCACCTGGCACCCCTTGGGTAAAGGTGGTAGTAGTGGGAGGCACCTGGAACCCCCTGGGTAGAGGTGGTAGTAGTGGTAGGCACCTGGCACCCCCATGGGTAGAGGTGGTAGTAGTGGTAGGCACCTGGCACCCCCAGGGGTAGAGGTGGTAGTAGTGGTAGGCACCTGGCACCCCCATGGGTAGAGGTGGTAGTAGTGGGAGGCACCTGGCACCCCCTGGGTAGCGGTGGCAGTAGTGACAGGCATCCAGCCCCCCATGGGTAGAGGTGGCAGTAGTGGGAGGCACCTGGCACCCCCTGGGTAGAGGTGGTAGTAGTGGGAGGCACCTGGCACCCCCCTGGGTAGAGGTGGCAGTAGTGGGAGGCACCTGGCACCCCCTGGGTAGAGGTGGCATTAGTGACAGGCATCCAGCCCCCCATGGGTAGAGGTGGTAGTAGTGGTAGGCACCTGGCACCCCCTGGGTAGAGGTGGTAGTAGTGGGAGGCACCTGGCACCCCCTGGGTAGAGGTGGTAGTAGTGGTAGGCACCTGGCACCCCCCTGGGTAGTGGTGGCAGTGGTGACAGGCATCCGGGCCCCTATGTGTATATGTGGCATTGGTGATGGGCATCCCGCCCCTATGGTGCTGCTGTTTCTGGAGTAAGTAATTTCTGCATCCCTGTGTGTGTGTGTGATATGTCTGGTACGTGTAGTTTGTGTTTGTGGTTGGTGTCTGACTTACCTTCTGCGCCGTACGCGTCCGTGCCTGTTCCGGTAGTAGATGTAGAATATTGGTAGGATCGGAACGATGGGATTCATTGTTGGTTCGTCTCGTTCGTCTTCGTCGTTGCTTCGCCTCGTCCTCGTCGCTGGCGTGTTCGTCTCGTAGCCGTGGATCGTGTTGTGGCACGAATCGGAGCTTATGTGCGCCTCTCCCGGATGCTTTGACATGCCGTGCGTAGCGACGGGTTCGGCGCGTACGGGAAGCGCATCGTACTTGTCTGGCCGGACGGGGCTGCTTTTTGGCTTCCGGGCGACTCGTATCTGCGTTTACGGATCCGGCTCGGTCGGGGATCAGGACCTGGATTGGGTGAGTACGACTCGGTCGGAATCTGCGCTGTTGTGCGCATCGTACTTGTTCGTTCGGATTCATGTGCGGATCGGTCGGGAAACAGGCATTCGCATGGCTTTTTTCCCGACCGAATGGCGTTGGGTGCGTCTCCGACCGAGATCGGAATCGACCCCATAATCTCTCAGTGCCCACAAAAATGAATGTGTCCTTGTGTAAAGGAACTGGTGCTAATGTAAAGTGCTCCAATACCTTCTGGTGGTGTTGGCACTATATAAAGCTGGACAAAAAAAGTAACTGGTGCTCATGTAAAGTGCTCCAATACCTTCAGGTGGAATTCTTGATATATAAACTGCAATTTTATTTTTAAAAAGCAATGGGAGAAGCAGGGTCGGTGGAGGCGGGGATCTGTGGGCTGCAACAGGAGGGGACAAGCAGTGACAGGTGGGAGGTGGTGGTGGGGGAATGGACAACCAATATCAAATGCGGGCGTACACAGGAAGATTAAGTGATATATGAAGTAATGTCAAGATGTTGAGTTTACAGCACCTCTGTAGACACACGAGGGAGTAAGGTGACAACTGGGAGGAGAGAAGATGGATGGCACTCATAATAAGAAATTAATAAAAAGACTTAAATTCCATAAGAAGCACAGCAGCACAAACCACATGCAGTCGCCAAACACGCTTGCTCACAAAGAAAAAAGTAGGTCGAAATAAAGTAGATGAAAAGTTAAAATGGAGTACTTAGGCCAAGCGTAAATGATAAGAAAAGCACACACATAACAACAGGAAATAGCATGCTACAACCAACAGAAACTGAGGAAAACAAAGTGGCAAGCACACAAACAAATGAAAAGTATGGGCAGGCTGTAAGCTCATTTTTAGATTTATATTAGATTACAAGGGATTTCACAGGAACACCGCAAGTGCTGTGCAGGAAATACCTAAAAACAGTGAAAAACTGTGAAAGCAGTGAAATTACGGGGGCAGGGAATGTATGGTGATGGATAAATATGGCATGAGGGAAAACTACTTTTTGATGGTTGTGAATTGGAAGGTTCAGGGCCAGTAAGAAGGAATTACATTCTGCACAGATCTTGTGAGAAGGAATGTGGAGGCATTGTGCTGAAAGGAACATGAAGACATTGGTGTGGGAATGGCTTTGAACCCAATGCAGCAGGAGCATTTTCAAGTAGTCAGTAGAAGGACTCAGTGGTTTGATTTTGTGCAAGTACTAGAAACATTTACAATTATGATAGGAGATGACTGAAGTGACAATGAAAGGTGAGAGTTTTGGAGACATTACCAGATAATGGCAGCAGATGATGCAGTGGCAAAGAGATGGAATAGCTTTTCAGATATTGGATATGTGTTAGACCTGTCAGCCTATTGTGGTTTTCCCCCAGACCTGTTTCTTTACTCCTCCATATTTTTCTGATGTTGTTTTTGTAGGCCTTAGGACTCTGTGCACTTTACCACTGCTAACCAGTCTTAAAGTGTATGTGCTCACTCCTTAGAACATGGTAACATTGACTTGTTCCAAATTCACATATTTAATTTATATCTAAGTCAATAGTAAAATGGTACTTCATGTACCCAGGGCCTGTAAGTTAAATGCTACTAGTGGGCCTGCAGCTCCTCGCAAACCTGTCTCAAGCCTGCCATTGCAGCCTGTGTGTGCAGTTTTGAACTGCAATTTTGACTTGGCAAGATAAATCTTTTGTCAGGCCTAAGCCTGCCTTTTTAATGCATATAAGTCACCCCTGGGGTAGGCCCTACATAGCCCACAGGGCAGGGTGCAATGTATTTAAAAAGTAGGACATGTAATTTTAGGTTTTATATATTCTGGTAGGGAAAAATTCTTACATTCGTTTTTCACTGCTGCAGGGCCATCAGATTGACTCCAAAGGCTAGTATCTTGTAACCAGCACCTGAATTCTGCAACTGCGACTTCTACCCTTCCAAGTAGTGCCAGGTTAATGTGGGGTTTGCCTTTGATTTCACCCTGACAGCGGTTGTGTTTGCTGCTTGAGTAGGGCTTCACCCCACTCAACCATTAACCCAATTTCTTACAATATGAAATGACATGCAATTTTGAAGTGATAATGATTATGGAGTGAAAAGGAAGGTGTTTGTGGACAGCAGGTAGGAAACAGTTTTTTTCGATTTTGTTGAAAAGGGGGTGAACGATACAGAAAATGAGTTGTTCTGAGGCACTCTGTAAAAAAATGCCTATACGCAAAAAGACTGGGAGCTAGTTTGCTGTGAGGTTCCACTTAGACTAACAAACATACTATTACACGGTTATAATGAGCAGAGATGCTAGTGTAATGTGTGTTTCCCACTGGCAGAAGGAAACAGTCAGCCGTCAGCTGGATATAAGAGCAAGCTCTCAGGACAATCTTTTCTGGTACTCTTCTATTATTGGTTGTTGATTTTAGGATACTGTAACTAGGCCAGCTCTTTATCACATTAGAGCCGCAGAGGGCGCTGAGTCATGACAGCTAAATTTACCTTCAGATGTGCAATTGTCTTTCGACTGCATACAGCATCCTAACTTAGACCGGCTTTTTGATGTCTTTAAATACTTGACTTCTATTTGAACAACACTGAGCAAAATCACATAAGCTAAACATCCAGACATGCTGTAGTAATAGGCTCAAATAGCCTCAGAGTTTATCCACCTGTGACCGGTAATGTTTTGTGCAAACTAAGTGGATGGACATATATGTCTGACTCCGATAACTGACTCATACTGCTATGTTAGAGTTGATTCTGAAACGATCCGTTTTTAAATATCATGTTTTACTATATACGGATCCTACCAGGTTCTCTATTCCATTTCCAACATTTGATATTGCCGCTGCTTGATGAATTGTATCTGTTAAACAACATGAAACAAGATGAAAGATTTGTTTCCGCATCTTGCAAAGAACTTCATTGATACAAAGAATCCTTGGGGCAGATCTACAAGGAAGTGCCGCAGCGTGGCAACGCAAGCCCTTTGGCTGCGCCACGCTGCGGCACTTCCGAAGCACAGGAATGCGACATATTAAAAAAAATATGTCGCATTCCTGTGCTCTCCCCTGCGCTGGCGCACAAACTGCAGCCATGCGCCGGCGCAGGCACCCTTGCACCATGGTGCAAGGATGCCTGTGTCATGGGGAGATTGTTTTTGTGCAGGAAGGGTTACCTTCCTGCACAAAAACAATCACTACAGGTATTTTCCTCTTTCAATGCGTGCTGTAGAATGCAGCACGCTTTAAAGAGGAAAAAACGAGGAGAAATGAAAACATTTCTCCTCGTTGCGCCTCGCTACGCCTCCCCTGGGAAGGCATAGCATTGACACGCATTTCCAGATTTACGATTACTCGTAAATCTGGAAATGTGTCTCCTTCCATGGGTGTTGCATGGGAACACCCACAGCAACACCCATGGAACGCCCCTTCCACGCAAAGTGCTGCGTGTGAAGGGGCCATATTTACAAGGAGAGGAAAAGTCACGCAGGGTGGCTTTGCTTTTCCTCTCCTTGTAAATATGGAGAAGTGAAATGCGCCTCCAGTACGTCACAAAAAGTGACGTACTGGTGGCGCAGGGGGCTCATAAATCTGCCCCCCTGTTTTGAAAATCATTACTAAAATCTGAAAATTCGGGCGTTCCAACTTGGCACACTAAGTAAATATTTACCCTTAAAGTACCTATAAAGAAACTGAAAACACTGAACACTGAACATAGATAATGGACTGCTAGAAAGGAGCATGTGCACTTGGGTGAAAATGAGCGCAGAGCAAGCAAAATTACTAACATATACCTCAGTGGCACATAGTTGTGTTCTAGGGGCTAGAAGGGAACCAAGCTCGAGCTCAACATGAGGTTCTGGGCAAATCCCTTAATCTTCCTGTACCTTTTAAAAAACATGTAACTGACCTTGTGTCAGTGGCGAAACACAGGTCCTTGCAGCCTCTGCAAGGGAGGTGAGGAGCCTTCCAAGGCCCCCTCCAGTACTTAGGGGGGACCTTTCTGCCTATGTCTAATAAATATCTGTGAGATATGGGCGACTCAGCGGCCCCTCATGACGTTTTGCAGGGGGTGGGGCATCATTTTGTGTTACACCACTGCCTTTTGTAGTGTAATCTGTTGCTCGTGTAAAACATGAATATAAAACTGCATAAAAATAAATGGAACCGTTTCCATGTTTTTTTGTAAGTCCATGCATGAAAACAGAAAAGGTCAATTTGCCATAGTAAAAAAATATATATCGCTGGTAAGAATTTTCCAAGGAAAACGGAAAGCACTTGGTAACATTTACCTTTCTCTTTATTACATGTGAGTGCTCTTAGTAAATAATTATTTATAATATCTAGTTGCTACTATGCTGTTAATGATGATAACGTTTTCCAATGACTGGCTATATAGTTACGGCAGGAAAAGATTAAATGATGCAGACCCCTGTCTTTCACCCTTAATAGATTTGCCCCAGTGATTGGGAGAGCTGGGGCATGGCACACTGTGTTACAGAGTGTATCTACACTCCTAGAGCCTGACCGTCCTCAGACCGGATCAGGGAGAAGCAACATGGCTACTTGTGCAGTCACTGTCTCAACCCATGCCCATTGGGGCTCTCTCCCACTCTCAGGGACATGGTTGGGGGTCCTCTGGCACAGAGCCAGGTTTAGTTTCTCTAGTCACGCTGCCTGGGTCAGTTCTAATGCATTCCCAGCATGCCTTTGGGAGGTGCTAATAGCCCCCAACGTGGTGCAGACAAATGCTGCACAACCGTGTTAAGGAGTTGTCAGAGGGACACTGGTGTCCTCCCAGCTGCTCTGTGAATGGGTCTTGTAAGGGAGCACATGTGTCTGCCCAATGTTCTACCTCCATCCAGAAAGGTGTCCTTGTCTCAGGGCCTGATTCCGAGTTTGGCACGTCAGCGCCCTTCTCCAAGACCACCAGACTCCCCGCCCGCCAGATTATGAATTATCTTGTGGTGTGGCAGGCGGTCCTTTGGTGTTCCCATGGTGGTGCCTATTAAAAAGGCACCGCATGGGTAACGCCAAAGCCCGTTCCTGCACAGCATGGATTGTAAAGTCCGTGCTGAGCAGGAGAGGGGTGTCTGCACACAGGGGGCACAACACGTGCCCCCCTTCAGGCACCCTTTGGCCCATGAGGCAAAACTGTGGCGGTAAGGAAACTCCTAATATGCTTGGTGGTACTGAAGTGGCACCACCAGCATATAAGGCCCACTGACCGCCGCTCCACGGCCGCGGGATCCATGATCCCCAGCAGTTGCAGTGGTCCTGTGGTGGTCACAATGCAGTATTCGCAATACAACAGGTGGACCGCCAGCCTGGCGGTCCAGGGAGAGCCACCACGGGTCAGATGGACCGCCAAATTAGTAATCATGCCCTTAGTGTGTGTTTTTCTATATTCTTATTCTTGCTACCAGACAGGATTCATATATTTACATGGTCAATGTTCAATGCACATATGAGAATTCCCCTATTTGAATGCATTGTTGAGTATCATGAAGTGGTCCCTTTGGATACATTCCCTGCCCACCATGAGAAGAGTGGTGGGCTTTGCATCTCTGAATATGAACATCTTTGGTTGAGCCACTCAAATAGAAGGTGTTGGAAAGTGGATTATTAGTAGTGGTAAATATGCATCTACCACTGGCAATAATGCCACTAACACAATATAGGGCTCAGAATAGGTCTCAGAAATGTATTCCTATGCTCAACCCTTGGTAGCTTGGCTGTGAGCAGGAAGGCTTAACTTCAATGAAAAGTATGTAAAGCATTTAAAAACACCAATTCAGTAAATAATTAAGACGCAACGCACAATAAAAATCCAACACCAATTTATAAGAGTAGTAAATATTTTTATCTTTAAAATGACACTAAAACAAAAAATCCTATGTAGGGAACCCAGAAATATGAATTTTTAAAGATTTAGCACTATATAGCACATAGAAACCTATAGCGCCTGTTGGGACATCTGGTCACGCTCGACCGGGACAAAGTCAAAGTTTCTGGCCGACTGCGATGGAGCGGCTACCCCTCGGTCTCGGTTAAAGTTTTTACATTCTGACTTAGAAACTTCTCAAGAGATTTTCTTCCCAGGGTCCCTCGAAGCTCTCAGCCAGTCTGGATTCAGTGAGGGTTCGCTGGCTTGCCTTGCGATGAGCTCCCGGTCAAACTTATGGAAGTCAGACCCCCGGAGCTTTCCAGCGGGATGAACCAGAGATCCAGGCCTGCTTGCGGTTGAAGGTGGGCGGCTTGACTCTCTCGTTTGGTCCCGGTCACCTTTTCTAAGTTCAGATTTAGAAACGTTTATGGATCTTTTTCTCCTGGGGTCCCTCGACGCTCTTCTCTAGGCTGGATTCGGTGAGGGTTCACCGGCTTGGGTTTCGACAGCACCCGGTCAAACTCTGGAAGTGGGACCTCTTGGGCAGGCCGGTTCGCTATTGAGGGTCACCGGCTCAGGTGGCCAGGTCGAGTCTGTCCACTTTCAGAGCTTTTTTAAAAAAGTTGTTCCAAAGTTCTCCAAACTTCTGGAACTTCTTCCTGAAGTTCATTTGAGGCTCCCAAAGTGTCCAAGACTTACTCCAAGGGTCTGGACGCTCCAAGATGGTCCTTGAAAGTTTTGGACTTCAATTCCCACAATCCACTTGGACAAAACCCTTACAAATCCACTGGTAGTACTGCAGGCTGGGGATTCTTGGTGGTGATGGTCCAGGTGAGTTCTGTTAACCTGTAGCATGCAGAGAGTCCACTCTTTAGTCATTTTGAAGCAGGTTTGATCCACAGGGCTGTAGTTCCAGATTGTGCAGCAAGCGCAGTCAGTCAGAGTGCAGGGCCTGTTTGGTGCAAATCAAACTTCTCAACATGGACCCTTCTTCTTCCTTTAGTTTCAAACAGCAGATCTGAGAGGCACTGCCCCTCTCAGATACTTATTCAGTGGTCTCTGGGGTCACACTGGAGGGTACCCTTGTCCAATGAGGTGCAGGACAACACCCCAGAGCATGACCATTTCCTCCAAAGTGTGGCACAATAATCTCCCAGAAAGCACTATTTCTCCAAAATTCAATATGGCTGAAGTCTCAGCAGAGAGGCAAGAGATGGCTAAACCAACCTCCAGGATGGCTCATCTCTATAGACTCCCTTCCCGTGGCATCTGCACATTCCTTCCTTAAGCCTGCCATCTGGCTGGGTTCAAAGAGTAGAGGTGTAAATGAAACTGGCTTCACCTGCCTGCCTCCTCCTTCTTCTAAAGATCATTATTTACGATCTCTCAGATTTGCGCTGGCATTCCTATGCAACGAAACCATCTCCTCACAGAATGGCTCTTTCACCCCAGAGGCTTCTTATCACCTCAGCAAAGCAGCCTGACTAATCCATTCAACTCTGACCAATCAGGGCAGATCAGTGGAAGGTGAAAAGCATATTGTTGTATTTATCAATACCATTCTAGTAAGTCCTTGAATGATTTTTTTCAGTCTTTCCCGGCGGGAATGATTAATTAATAACTTCTTGCCATGCTAACCTATGTGGCTGGGGATCTGCAATGGGGAAAATGAACTGGGCAATTTCTCCAATACAAGGGCTTATAAAACATCTTTTATACAGACCCTGCCTATATCTACAGGACCCGCCACCCCTGTAACACTTAGGGGAGACTTTAGGGGTTCTGAATATGTAAAAATATTGAAGATCCTCACTGCACAGTGCACCTAGCACAAAAGTCGATTTTGGGAAGCACTATTACAAAATTCTGATAAGGATATTATGTGCAATCATTTAACTCGGGGCTTATTTTCATGTTTGCAATTGACCATTACTCTGCAACCGGCCCCGTAGGGGAGCGTCACCCATCTGGCTCTTCGAATTTCCAGGTCTTCTTTCCTTTCCGTTTTCCTCATCGGTACTATTTGTCTTATAAAGTACTGGTGCTTTGCGTCTTAGTGGGAGATTATAACAGATTTTTATTTGTTAAGGTGCAAATGTTATGTGCCGTCATGTGACTCTGGAGCTTGTTCTCATGTTTACTTTTGCCCATTGTGCTGCGTCCGGTCCCCGGTGAAGGATGTAACCATCTGGCTCGACAGTTGTCCCAATCGTCCTTCCTTTCTGATCTCCTCAGGCACCACTTTTACTGTTGTTGGTCCGAGATCTCTTATAAAGTGCTTGTGCATATGCATTGCAGTATTATGACAATTTAGAGCTGACTTTTCTTTAGGTGAAACAGTTGGAGGTCTCTGGTCTTAATTGCTGCATCCTAGGCAGGGTCTGCGTTCTATCAGGGTCCTGTATTTAAAGTAATCCAGGATCAGCTTTTGGACTATAAGAGGGCTAGGTCGAGGGCCAGTGCAGGGTTGAATAGCGTCCCTGATAGATTGTACAAATGAAATTCCACAGCGGGCCAGGATGTAGGGTTCCGTTTGTGTAAGACATATTGCCGAGGCCTCAAGGCAGGTGCTTGCTTTTTCACTCACTTTTGCTATCCTGGATGATGAGGGGTGAAACCCCGAAACCGGTCCTAGGATGCTTGTTTCCAGTCCAGGGAGGACCTGGCCTGGCAATTTCGGGCTGGACTGTTCCCATGAGGCACAGGGCCAAGACTGATTTGCATATGGCTGGGTTCAAACTGGAATGGCATGGTGAGCAAAAAAACGATGGATTTAGGCCCAGATCTCTGTACTGGGGTGAAAGTATGACATTGTTCTGCATTCTGTCCATCATTTGTTCTTTTTGCATTTGTCACCCCGAGTGGGACGGGTATGCCCAGATGTGGGTCCTGTGCTCTCCATGCCACTGGAGTCAAGCTATCCTGGCTGATGAGGGGTGAAATCCCGAAACTGGTCCTAGGATGCTTGTTTCCAGTCCAGGGAGGACCTGGCCTGGCAGTTCGGGCTGGACTGTTCCCCTGAGGCACAGGGCCAAGACTGATTTGCATATGGTTGGGTTCAAACTGGAATGGCACGGTGAGCAAAAAAACGGTGGATTTAGGCCCAGATCTCTGTACTGGGGTGAATGTATGACATTGTTCTGCATTCTGTCCATCATTTGTTCTTTTTGCATTTGTCACCCCGAGTGGGATGGGTATGCCTAGACGTGGGTCCCGTGCTCTCCATGCCACTGGAGTCAAGCTATCCTGACTAATGAGGGGTGAAACCCCGAAACCGGTCCTAGGATGCTTGTTTCCAGTCCAGGGAGGACCTGGCCTGCCAGTTTGGGCTGGACTGTTCCCATGAGGCACAGGGCCAAGACTGATTTGCATATGGCTGGGTTCAAACTGGACTGGCATGGTGAGCAAAAAAACGATGGATTTAGGCCCAGATCTCTGTACTGGGGTGAATGTATGACATTGTTCTGCATTCTGTCCATCATTTGTTCTTTTTGCATTTGGCACCCCGAGTGGGTCGGATATGCCCAGACGTGGGTCCTGTGCTCTCCATGCCACTGGAGTCAAGCTATCCTGACTGATATGGGGTGAAACCCCGAAACCGGTCCTACGATGCTTGTTTCCAGTCCAGGGAGGACCTGGCCTGGCAGTTCGGGCTGGACTGTTCCCATGAGGCACAGGGCCAAGACTGATTTGCATATGGCTGGGTTCAAACTGGAATGGCATGGTGAGCAAAAAAAGATGGATTTAGGTCCAGATCTCTGTACTGGGGTGAATGTATGACATTGTTCTGCATTCTGTCCATCATTTGTTCTTTTTGCATTTGTCACCCCGAGTGGGACGAGAATGCCCAGACTTGGGTCCCGTGCTCTCCATGCCACTGCAGTCAAGCTATCCTGGCTGATGAGGGGTGAAACCCTGAAACCGGTCCTAGGATGCTTGTTTCCAGTCAAGGGAGGACCTGGCCTGGCAGTTCGGGCTGGACTGTTCCCATGAGGCACAGGGCCAAGACTGATTTGAATGAGGCTGGGTTCAAACTGGAATGGCATGGTGAGCAAAAAAACGATGGATTTAGGCCCACATCTCTGTACTGGGGTGAATGTATGACATTGTTCTGCATTCTGTCCATCATTTGTTCTTTTTGCATTTGTCACCCCGAGTGGGACGGGTATGCCCAGACCTTGTTCCCATGCTGTCCATGACACTGGAGTCAAGATATCCTGGCTGATGAGGGGTGAAACCCCGAAACCGGTCCTAGGATGCTTGTTTCCAGTCCAGGGAGGACCAGGCCTAGCAGTTCGGGCTGGACTGTTCCCATGAGGCACGGGGCCAAGACTGATTTGCATATGGCTGGGTTCAAACTGGAATGGCATGGTGAGCAAAAAAACAATGGATTTAGGCCCAGATCTCTGTACTGGGGTGAATGTATGACATTGTTCTGTATTCTGTCCATCATTTGTTCTTTTTGCTTTTTCATTCATGCATAGTTCCCTAAGAAGGATTCTCCTTTCAGTTGCTAAGGCCGGGCAACAGCACAGAAGGTGTAGCCATGATTCTCGTTTGTAATCACACAGTCGACATGCTCCTCCTGTATTTTGGCTTGCCCAGGCCCGGCTGAATTCCGCTATTGACAGTGCCAGCAGTCGCATGTACATAATCTCTCTTCTGGTTTTGGGGTTCAGCGGGCGGAGAGGTAAGGCTGAGGTTTGTTTACCAAGTACAAGTCATTCAGCGGGGCCAGGAAAGGTAGTGTTTTTAATGTTGCCTGGTCTTGCCGGAACAAAGCTAGTTGGACTTGTTTGTAAGCCTGGGCGGAGTTCGCGTAGCGGTGCTACATGGAGTTTCGCAAAGTTGTAACAAAACTCCGAGAGCTACGCGGAGTTCCACGAGCGAGCGGAGTTGCTTGTTCCACCCGTTCGCAATGCGTTTTTGACGTTCGGGAATGCGTATTGTGTGTTTGGGAACGTGTATTGCGTGCTCGGGGGGAAATATCGCGCAAACTTCACCACGCAGTCGCCCATGGGCGTGGCCATTTTGTTTTTCATGTTTGCTATGGTTCTGGGCTTGTTTTTCTATCCTTCCTATAGCTTTTCAATCCTTTGTTTCTAAAACCTTTTTTCTGATCTTTTTTATTATCTATCCCTCTCTATTCCTGAGTGTATATTTTGCGTTTTTTTCTTGTTTTTGTGTGATTTTTAGTGCATTTTCGACTGTTTTTCTATTACTTGCTTTTTATTTTTTTTACTTCCTTTCTTTACTTCCTACATTTTCTTTTCCGCCCCCCACCCCCCAGAACCATGGTGAAGAAGACTAGTAAGCAGGGGAAGAGGAGGAGCGAGAGCCGCGGCCGCCTTCCTTGCGGAAGGCGTCACCTGGAAGGGGTGCAGGCCCGGGCCTATGTTTTCCAAGGTGGAGGTGGTCGCACTCATTTTTTTGTCCAGTGCTGCCTCCGCTTAACCCTGACAGCAGGCCGCAGGCCTGGGTCCGGGTACAGGCTCCAGGAGCGTCACCCGCGGTGGGTGTGGGTGCGCTGGGCAGTGTTTCGCTGCTCTAGGTTCAGGCGCACCCATAACCAACTGACGCACCACTGGTCCGACATCCTGGACCGGGAGAGGACCTGCTTGACCTGCTAGGTGTTGAGGTACCAGGGCTTGGTGAGTAGCTAATTATATTACTATTGTGTTCTTCTGTTCTGTGTTATTGCGAATATTATTTTTTTCCCAAATAGCAAGAATGCTACTCCTGCTTACATGCAGGTAACTTACGTTTAAAATTCTTATATTATGTGATTGTTATTCTTCCAGACAGGTGCTCGGCGCTACTAATCGTACTTGTTTGCAACTTTGCACTCGCTTGGGCTGGGTATGTAAGAGAGGTCAGAGAATTTAAGATAGGTAATGCAGATAGGAAAGACTCCAGTCCTTTCCTTTGTCCTTTCAGGCTGTCCTATCACTAAGATAGTGGTAGTAGTTCGTTAGTTGGTTACTTAGTATTATTTAGTAATTTAGCGGCCTGTGTGACGTGTCCTATCACGTGACTTCAGCCCTAGTAGAACCTTTTGTAGTTCTTATAGTGAGTGAATAGAAACCAACCAATTTGGTGTATGCAATATGCATGCGTCCATCTATGCATTAAGAAGACTAAATGCAGACTTAGTGAATTGGCCCGTCTAAGGGGGTTACTGAGAGATGATTGCGAATGAGATCGGAACTTAGAAGTAAATATAATTTTTTTGCAATTCTGATTTAGGATAGGTCAATGTTATTGCAATTGCCATTTCCTGTCTAAAAATCTTTTCAGAGCGATTATTTAATATTTATTTATTTAACAGCAATCATTTTTTGTCTCTTTAATTATGTCTTACATGATCAGCATCCAGGGGCAAGAACAAGAAGAAGACTAGGTCTGCTGAGGTGTGTGCGGGAGCCAGAGGGGCCTCCAAGGGGCAGGAAGCGGCCTCAGACGCAGATGGCTCTGCTGGCCCCTGTAAGTCCTCCTGGTGTTATATTATAGCCTTATAGCCCGCCGTAGCGGGCTATATCGGCTATTAAAGGCCCGCTGTAGCGTTAAAGGCCCGAGCCGAAGGCGAGGGACTTTAACAAGACAGCGGCGCTTTAATAGCCGGTATAGCCCTGCTACGAAGGGCTATTAGGCTATTAGAACATTCTGCCACTAGAGGGCAGAATGTTCTAACAAATTAAACAAAGGCTTCAGGGAGCGTGAGGGGATTGAAATCCCCTCAGGCTCCCTGAAGCCTTTGTTCACAGCCACAAAGTAGCATTGGAATGTTGGAGCTCCGGGCTTATACCAGCCATTATAAGCCCGGAGCACTCCATTGTTTTCAATGGAGCTTCCAACATTCCAATGTTCTAATAATATATATTTCCCTAACTTTTACCGCTCTATTATTTCCATTTCCTAATTTTGATTTTTCCCAAATCTTCTTTGATCTGTTTCTAAATTCTTGTTTTTGCTCCATTACCTACTAACATTGTTATTTATATTTCTAGTGTCTGTTTTTTTTAACATCAAATCAAACTGCCTCTGACTCTGTATTAGTCTGTCTGTAGCTTGCTTTCTTCTGGTTTTCCACTCAGCTTTCCCTCTCCCCTTATAGTTTTTGTGAATTGCCTAGTGGTGGTAATGTAAGACTCAGAGAACCCATTGGTCCTACTACTAGTACTAGTAGTAGTAAGGACTCCTTACTACTACTAGTACTAGTAGCACTAATCTGCTGTACAGATTGCATGCCCTAGTAAGGTATTCTACGCAAGTTTGTTGAGATGTAGCCCCTTTCCCGTAACAGATCATTACTTCACAGCCATAGAAAGTGAACTCCGCACCCTACTCTGGGACGGGAAAGCCCCGCGGATCGCCCTCCAGAAACTTACCAAGAGCTGGTACGACGGAGGAATTGCCCTTCCTGATCTCCGTCTTTACTACTGGGCCTCTCAATTGGTACCAGTTAACCAATGGATTCATGGCCCCCCAACAAACCCGGCCTTTCACTTAGAAAAATACCAAACAGGCCGAGAAGGATATATGGGAGCCCTCTATAGCAAAATCCGAAGGGCCGTTACCTTGGACCCATGTCGCAAACAGTGGCGGTCTGGCACCAGGCTAACAGACGTCTGGGGTGGGCGGACAAGTTCACCAAGGCTACTCCGTTGTGGTCTTCACAGAGACTGGGGTCGCTCTGCTTTCACAAAGGATTTGATAGGTGGGACACTATCGGAATCACTACATTGGGGGACCTGGTGGATAAGGGGAACTCCTCACATTTACTGACTTGCAAACCAAATATACACTCGCACAAGGAGAGATCTTCCGATACATACAAATCCGACACGCCATTCTTACCACTGTCCCTGACCTCTCTACCTTACCCGACGCATCCCCTTTAGAAGACCGATTACTCATAGACCCACTCAGGACCAAAGCTGTATCTAGCACATACCGTAAACTCTGCAATAATTTACCAGACACCCTTCAGGTTTTGAGAACGCGCTGGCAGGCAGACTTAAGGGAATTGGACGATGACGAATGGCAGGCCGCCTTGATGTCCCCTAGGGAAATAGCTGTGAACCATCGGTTCCGCCTCATACAATTGAAAATACTCCATAGGACATACCTGTCGGGCACCCTATTGGCGAAAATAGGTAGCAGAAGCGAGGCACTATGCCTGAGGGGATGCGGACGGGAGGGCTCCTTTACCACATCCTCTGGGACTGTCCTCTCATTCGCCCTTTTTGGGAAAGAACCACTACTAAGATGAAAGATACGCTGGGCAAACACATTCAGCTGTCGCCAAAAACAGGGATCCTCAATGTGTGGCAACCTACTGACCTCACGGAAATCGAACAGCAGTGGGTGGCGTTGGGGTACCTATTAGTAAAAAGGGCAGTGGCCATGTCCTGGGGATCCAACACACCACCATTCACGATAAGTTGGGTAGCAGAAATGGACAGATGTATGATCATGGAGAAAGAAGTTTACAAGAGGAGGGGCTGCCCTAAGAAATGGGATAGAAAATGGGGAGGATGGAACGCTTATCGGGGGAAATTTGTACTTCTCCCACAGAGGAGATGGCAATGAGACGAACAAATGCTGAGCACCTGTACTGCCCTAATATGTGATGGATTTGACATTGACGTAATATGTTGTTTTAATCATATACCCTACGATCGTATTGCTATGTGGATTTTGTGCTTTATTTTCAATAAAAAGTTTTTAAAAAATAAAAATAAAAAATAAAAAGTTTGTTGAGATGAGAAGGCTTTCTTTTACTGTCTCATGCTCAATCAGTAAATGGTGGTCACTCACGTTGGACACCCCAAAGTGGTGTATTTTACTTTTTCTAATCCAGTCCTAGTACTTTTTATATTAGCAGCAATTAATGGTGAACACTGAACAACTTATTCCCGTGCACCATGGCTGGAAGGAGGTATGAGGAGGAGGACGGCACCATTATTTTCCAACCAAGAGAGACCTCATGTCCGCCCAGATGTCCACTCTTTCTTCTTTTAAAAAAATGAGATGCACCAATAGCTCTAGCCACTGAGTCCAGTCCTTTGGGTTGTCCTCTTCTTGAGAGGCTTTTCAAAAATTGACACCAACAAAATGCCCAACTGGATATTTTGTTATTTTTGATTGGACATACTGTCTACTCTACTCTAGTATCCGAATTGTAGATAGTGATGTGTGTGGTGTATGTATTATTATGTATTTTCAATCTTGCTAATGAAAAAAATAAATAGGGGAGGCGTATATGGCATCTAAAAAATGTGAAATGTTTTTTCCAGGCGTACCGACCACCAGTGTCGGGGCCAGCGGCAAGGGCCACGCCACTCCGGAGGGAATGGATGCAGCAGCTGCAGGGGATGATCCAGCAGCAGTGGTGGGCAGTGGCAAGTCATATTCTTTACTTATTGAGAATGATGAATACACTCACTGCAAGGGTGTACATTCAGTACACTGTACTGCTGCTGAGACTAAGTTGTTGTGAACAGTTGAAGAAGACACCCTTTACTTAACATTAGCATTAGTGGGGGTTGAGTAACTAATGGCCTATTCTATTCTATCTTCAACTCAGCAGAGAAAGTTTTATGACAAAGACAAAGAGTCAGACGACATGTAACATATGACTGGCAGAGAAGGATGCATGGGTGATGGAAGGGGCCCCGGGATGGTGGCTGATAGGATGCATGGGTAGTTGAAGGATGGGTGAAAGGTGAAAGAAAGCAGAAAGGATGCCTGCCTGGGTGGGTGAAACTGTATGGGTGGAAGGAATCCTCCGGGGGGTTTGATGGGTCACACTCAAAGGCAAGCAAGGATGCATACAAATGTATGTTGTTGGTGAAAGGTTTGTTGAAATTGAGAATGATAGTTATGTGTGGATGGATAGATGCCTGGATGGTATCATAGTAGATGAAGAGTCAGACTGAATGAAGAGAATGTAAAAGAAAATTAAACCGTGCCCGAGTACCAAAGCCAAGGGTGAAGAATAAAATAAAGCTAGAAGAGCAATGCAATGATAAATGAAAAAAACCCTGGGAAGAATAAACAAGGACTGTTTTTTTCCAAGGTGCTTGATTCAAAGGTTTGAGGTCGTATTTCAGAATGGAATACTCCCTTGACTCACAGTAGTTTGCAAGGACACCTTATATATTGTGTATGACTATTTATATGTACCCTACCCACCCATCATCAATCGCCTCCCTCGGACTCCGAGGATCACTCCCGCTCCCTACCCATGTCATTTCGGCTGTGTCACCCATGGGTGGCCTATCGGCTGCATGGTTAACTACTTACAATCAAGCAATAGTAGTATGTCATGTCATCATCACGTGACATCGTGCTGTATATCATCATCATTCATATTAATCAAATATCATGTGCCTTGTTGTAGTAGTCAGGGTGAAAGTGAAATTGAGCATTTGCCATTGATTTAACAGAGTATGGCCATAATGGAAAAATAGATAATTGTGTAGTACAGCTGCCCCACCTGCAGACAGTAGTAAAAAAGGAACGTGAGTCTGCGACATGAGTATGTCTGTCTAGGGTTCAAGCTGGCATGCCTACAAGATTAATTGTGCTAAACAAGAGCGGGAAGACGAATACTTGTCTACTCCATAGTGCCTAATGCCTGAAAGTCTAATCATCATCACATCCAAATCTTAGTGGCCGAGGAAGTGAGGATACCACAAATGTTATGTACTGCTAGTGCTACTATGCCACTATAATTTTATGTGTATAATTTTGTGTTACTGTTTTGCTAAGAGTATTGGTTACAATTGTATTTTTTCTTTCTTGATATAGCTACTCCTTCCCAACCCAACAGGCAGGAGTTAGCAGCAAGGACACGGCAACGGAAGCTGGAGGCCATCCGGGCTGAATACCGCCGGCTGTTTGTCCTGGCGGAGGAGGAGGAGGAGGCGGCAGCTGCAGCTTCTTCCAATGCCCCAGCCAGGCCCCCCGTGCCTCCAGTGGTACAGCGCTGTGTTCTGGCAGCTGCCGCCACAACTCATCCTTAACCACTGCTGCCCAGCCCTGTTGTTCCTGCAGAAACTTTCGGCACCACATGCTCCTCCGGATGGCGCGCCTAGTGGTCAGGCTGGAGAAGGTCCTGTTGTGCACTAGCGGCACACCCGCCGCTAGACCTCAGTCTTCTTGACCCTTGCCCCTTTTTTACTCTTTCTTTTGGTGGGTGTGATGTTGGGAGTTGGGGAAAATGTGGGTGTTTTTCTTTTGTTTATGGACATTTGGACTGTGACATTTGGACTTGGAGTGGACAATCATGGACATATCATTTACTGGACATTGGTTGGGGTTAGGGAGAGGGGTAGGTCAGGTGTTGTGGGTTTCTTCTAGTTTATTTGTTAGGGTAATAATTTATAGTTTTACAATACATATGATGTAAATCTTTTCTGGGGGTTACACTTTTACGTCGCCTTGTTTCCTTCTTTGCTGCAGGGCCGCAGCCAGTTTTTGAAATCTGCCAATTGTGTAACACACACCAAGAGATAGATGCGGTACCCTCACTTGTCCTACTACTGTCAGTCTCTCCTCCTAGTCAATGCAGTCTGCAACTAAAACCCCTATGTACTCAGAAGGATGTGGATGTGTGAATTAATTAATTTCCATAGTATACACATTATTGCCTCCCCCACACTTCTTCTCTTATCTGTGAATGATGTTTAGGTGAAGCGATGGCTGCATGGGGATGGATTGGTTTCCCAGGGTGCCATGGTGGGAGGTGTTAGCAATAGTAGACAGTAGCATTTGCAAAAAAAAGAAAATAAGACAGTCAGTCACCTGAGGGAGACTAGGGAACGAGTAGTAGATGTACAGTACACAAGAAGAAGACTGCCAAACAAGAAACCATGATGACGATAAGCAATGCTAAAGTAAAATAAAACATAATGGTGGCAGGGATTGCCTAGTACAAGTAACAAACTGAAGTTTACTCGACCTTTAAAGTGGACAAGCATAACTTTTAGTGCTGGAAGGATGATAAATCAATGCCGGCAATTAATTATGATGGATTATGTTCCTCTGGAAAAAAAAATTAATAGTGAATACTGAGCATGGGTGGGCAATCTAATCTATATGTTGCCCACCATGTACATATACATATATATATACATATATATATATATATATATATTCACTGAAAAAACCATAGGTTTCAGATAAGTTATAGTTAGAAATTAGCATTTAAAAAACCTTTGAAATTCACTGAAAAAACCATAGGTTTTAGGGACAGTTATAGTTAGTTGGACATTGCACTCGTACAAAACCCGTGAAATTCCCCCGTTATAGTTAGTTCAGCTAACTATAACTCGCGCCCCCGCAATGCACTGCTGATGACGTCACATATTACATCACTCATGACATGGTCAGTGACATCACTGATGACATCACTGATGACATCTCAAATGACATCACTGATGACATCATCCAGTGACTGTGTGTTTCTGTAAAGTTTAAATATTTTTTATATATATAGGGAAAGGCGTATTGAAGAATGAGTGGGTGTATAAGTGTGTGTATGGATGATTTAGTAGGTGCGTGACTAATTCTATAAGTGAGTGATTAAACGTATCTTACTGAATGCATGGGTTAGTGACTAAACTGGGTTAATGTCTGTATCTGTCTGTTGCTGTGTAAGTGGCTGCATGGGTTTGTGAATAGCTACATGAGTGTCTATAAGAGTTATTGATTTGTTGTCTGAGTATCTGTATGGGTGCCTGAGTGTTTGTGTGGATGGGGTGTGTGCGACTGTGCATAGATGTGTGAGTGGGTGATTCACTGGGTGGATGGTTTCAAGAGTGCATCTGTGATAGACTGTATGGGTGGGTAAGTGTGTGTAAGAGTGTGTTAGTGAGTGAATGTATGTCCCAGTGGTACATGTGTGAGTAACTACATATGTGAAAGGCAGTATATATGTGTATTGGAGTATATAAATAGCTATAAGCGAGAGTGAGTGATTGTGATAGTGGCTGTATGGATGAGTGTGTGCTTGTATCAGTGATTGTATAAGAGCGTAACAATGTGCTAGGATTTGTATGATTAAGTGAGCTGGTGTGTGTATAACTGTATAGGTGAGTAAATGGCAGTGTGTTTAATTATTTGCATGACTGACTAGGTGTGTGAGTACCTCTATGGATGAGTGGCGGTGTTTGAGTGTCTATATAGGAGTAAGAGTGCATATGATTGTCCTGTACTGAGTGACCATAAGTATGAGTGACTGTACGGGTGAGTGAGTGGATGTGTGTGTGTAGACCTAAGAATCAGTGAGTGGGTATGTAGTTATTGGTGTTGGAGTGTCTATGGTTTTGCGAATGGCAGTCTGTAATTTCGATTGGGTGTATCAAAGGTTATATTAGGGTGTGAGGAGGTGCATCAGATTATCACGTGGATGATGTCATCAGTGATGTCATTTGAGATGTCATCAGTGATGTCATCAGTGATGTCACTGACCATGTCATGAGTGATGTAATATGTGATGTCATCAGCAGTGCATTGCGGGGCGCGAGTTATAGTTAGCTGAACTAACTATAACGGGGGAATTTCACGGGTTTTGTACGAGTGCAATGTCCAACTAACTATAACTGTCCCTAAAACCTATGGTTTTTTCAGTGAATTTCAAAGGTTTTTTAAATGCTAATTTCTAACTATAACTTATCTGAAACCTATGGTTTTTTCAGTGAATTTCAAAGGTTTTGTAAATGACAATTTTTAAATGTATTAATTGTTATATTAATTTTTTTCATACTGATTTATTACATTTTTAGATTTTTTTTTTTTACATATTTTATTTTTTAAATTACATTGTAATTACATTATACATTACATTACAAAAAATACTTTCTCAGAATGAATTACTTTAGTTTAAATACTTTGCACATAGGCAATAGACTTTTAAGTACAGTAGTTACAGTTGTTGCAATGTGCACCACATTTTCAACCACAATGCAACATTTAGCTCAATGTGAATTTCTAGTTAAATGCAATTAGTTACTTTATGGATTACTTTTCTAACCACAGGACTGGATCCTAGATTCAGTCCTGGTACATCTCCTGTAAACAGTTGAGTAAAAGCGTTTTGGTTACAGTCGTGATTTTTAAGGAATATTATTGTATTTTAAAAGTTGACACTTAGAAACTTTTTCTCATAGAATCACCAATGTTATCCTATGGAAGGAAATTCACTTAGCAGGTAAAAACTGTTATCGTTACTTTTTCTTACTCAGTGTTGGATCCTGGATCCAGCACTGGTGCATCTCCTGTAAACAGTTGAAAGAATGCGTTTAAGTCATACAAGCGATTTTTAAGGAATATTTGTAGTTTGTGAAAATCGACACTTTGAAACTTTTCTGCTGAAAACCAGACAATGGATTCCTATGGAAGAAAATATAAGTTACTGGTAAGTACGGTTAAAATTACTTTTCAGGACCAGTACTGGGCTGAAAGATGCAGCACTGAGGTCTCTCCTGATAACAGGTGAGTAAATCGAAATTCGTATTTCGGCTGATTTTAGAGGAATATTTGTATGTTTCAAAAATCAACACTTAGAAACTTTTTCAGCAAAAAGCAGGCAATGATATCCTATGGAAGGAAATTCAAGTTACTGGTAAGTACGGTTAAAATTACTTTTGAGGATCAGTACTGGGCTGAAAGATGCAGCACTGAGGTCTCTCCTGATAACAGGTGAGTAAATCGGAATTCGTATTTCGGCTGATTTTAGAGGAATATTTTAAAGTTCCAAAACTCCACACTTAGAAGAATTTCCAAGTGAAACCAGTCAATGTTAGCCTATGGAAGGAAATTCAAGTTACTGGTAAGTACGGTTAAAATTACTTTTCAGGACCAGTACTGGGCTGAAAGATACAGCACTGAGGTCTCTCCTTATAACAGGTGAGTAAATCGGAATTCGTATTTCGGCTGATTTTAGAGGAATATTTGTATGTTTCAAAAATCAACACTTAGAAACTTTTTCAGCAAAAAGCAGGCAATTATATCCTATGGAAGGAAATTCAAGTTACTGGTAAGTACGGTTAAAATTACTTTTGAGGATCAGTACTGGGCTGAAAGATGCAGCACTGAGGTCTCTCCTGATAACAGGTGAGTAAATCGGAATTCGTATTTCGGCTGATTTTAGAGGAATATTTTAAAGTTCCAAAACTCCACACTTAGAAGAATTTCCAAGTGAAACCAGTCAATGTTAGCCTATGGAAGGAAATTCAAGTTACTGGTAAGTACGGTTAAAATTACTTTTCAGGACCAGTACTGGGCTGAAAGATACAGCACTGAGGTCTCTCCTGATAACAGGTGAGTAAAACGGAATTCGTATTTCGGCTGATTTTAGAGGAATATTTTAAAGTTCCAAAACTCCACACTTAGAAGAATTTCCAAGTGAAACCAGTCAATGTTAGCCTATGGAAGGAAATTCAAGTTACTGGTAAGTACGGTTAAA